>JAEQML010060429.1:0-27189 GCA_016904865.1 Pissodes strobi | reverse complement strand
TTTTATTTGATGTTCAATTGTTTTTTGCTGAACATATCCGAATTCGCGGGAAAAAATTACATAAGATGGCTATTTCAGTTTCAGAAAGTACAGGGAAAGTCAAAAAATCGCCTTGTCTAGTCCTCATTGGATAACCCTGTATCTTGTTGCCCCGAGCGCTTCATATATTGGATATTAACTAGCTAAAGACAAAGGATTTTATCGATTGAAATATCCCTTTCAAAAATGTAAAAAAATTAACTAATCCGAGAATCGAAAATTTATAATATCGGTTTTAATTCGATATTCAATATGTTGGGATAAACTTCTGATTTTTATTACCAAATTTAAGGAAAAGGGCGTACAAGATGAGCTAGAAAATTTGGCATTAAAAACACTTTTTTCATCCAACCCAAACTAATTCTGGAGCACCTTAAGTTCCATAAGAGATGAAAATTCCGTTGAAAAGCTGCTAAAAAATAGGCATAGAAAGTTGACATTTAAATAAGAGTACAATATGAATGTCAATAAATTGTATAGATATCGGGTAGAACTAATTACAATGGTTTAGATCATATCTAGAAAATCGAAGGCAAAGTGGTACTGGCCCACCATGTTTCTGTTTTGGGTTCAACATTGTTGTTATTATATATAAATAAATCATTTGGTGAACATCGATACAATGGGAAAATTTCACACCATGGCATAATAAAAATGTCAGTAGGTTGTGTGCAATTATTAATCAGGATTTAGAACGGATAAAGCACTGGTATGAAGCTAAAATACTATCTTTGGACATCTCTAAGGTCAATGATAATGTTTGCGTGTAATTTGGCTGAAATCATGCTTTGCTTCACAACGTGGCAGACAAAGTGTTAGACTGACGTCTAAACCTAAACATTATGCATTTTCAGTTGTTATAAATCCTCTTTTAAGATCATATTATCTAGCATACATAGTATAGGATTGGAAGAAATTTCCACATATTATTTTTCGGGGAAAACATACATTGCTTCCCAAATAAATAAAAAGGTGATGATTGAAAATTTTTATGACTTGTTTATAGACAAAAACACAATGTAGCCACGTCGCAAAGGATTAATTTATAAACATTTTTAGAATTAAATGGGACTCTTAGTAGGAGCTTCAATTATCAATGAAAGAGAGGAGAAAATATTGTTTAAATTTATCGAAATTTGGAATAAAATTTAAGTATTCTTTATATAAATATATCTCAAAATATTTTAATCAACTAAACGGGACCCTAATATAACTGTGTGTAAATAAAAATCGATATGTAAACAAATGAATTAATTGTTACGTTTACGGCAATACAAAATTAAAAGCATTAGGTTAATAAAATATACCTTGGAAACTAGGCAACCGTCCTTTTTTCCGACATTTTCAAATTGGATAAAGGCTCCCCTAGAAATTCCCTATCGAACTGTCGTCTCATATTATCTCATCATATATATACATTTCGAATCTTGTCTTTTTCGGCGGTAGAATAACCCTTTTTCAAACATATGCACGCCCAAATAAAAATATTCGCCACTTTCGGCTCTCCCAAATTTCAATAGGGTGCGGAAGACCGTCAATGGTACGGGTCCATCAAATTGTTTTTCAACAGTTATCGTGTTGAAAATTTGCAGATTTGACATAATAACGCGCAAACAGAAAATCTGAGTACCAAAAACAATTTAGTCCTCAAGTTATATCAAAAAACGTGCCAAATCTCAAATTTTCACTCACAGCGGTTTTCCAAAAAATATATAATAACCCAATTCCAAACACTAGGTTTATGGTAGCTTCGAGCTCCGATGACTGTTTCTCTTTCGCTTAGTCAACGCCGTCTTTACCAGAGTGAGCGTTAAATAGTCGAGCGTAGACAGCTTTAAACGTTACGAGATTTTTGTGTCAAAGTCTTCACAATATAACATTTACCACGTGGTCATCGAATATTAACTAACGATAAGAAGATTCACTCTCCGCGGCGGCACCACAAGAATAATTATTCTTGTGGCGGCACGTCAACGGTATGCCTCCTTCCCCGCGCGAAAACTAGCATGATACTAGCATGGGACCTTTGGACCCGGCGCACACTGGTCAAATTTCTAGGAAAGCTGGCCATAATAAGGTTTACCAGAAATAAGACATAAAAGTTACTAAGTATTACACGTTTAATTAATCGCGTTTTAGACAAATAATTGTTGAATTTTTGGCTCATCATCTATATTTATATATAGGGTGTATCAATTATCACTAACGATAAAAATCATGTATAAAAATCATTTGTATGTTCTTAAACCGTTTTAAAAAATGATTTTGAAAATTAAGGGCTCCTTCGTTGTAAAAAAAGGGTTTTAAATTTTTAATTCGATGATCCAAATTTTGTTTTTGCAACGGCTAATTCAGGAGTCTCACGAGCAAAATGAATGTTAAGAGGACGACAGAAACGCGTTGATGAGGGCCTGCAATTTTGCCATACAAGTATTTCAGAGTTATCGCTATTTTTAAAAATTATCCTAATAGGAACCAAACTAGTAAAAAATCTAAAAGCATCAGTGCAGCTGTTGTTCAAAAACACTTGCTTATATTCTAACTCTCACAAGGTAATATCAAAGCCATATTTACAAATTAAAACTAAATTATAAATTTTATCTGCTGATTCAGCCAAAGTATTTATTACCTCTTTTTATAATAACATCAGCCTTGCATCAGCAATAATGATTCTACCGAAATTTCAGCTTCAGTTTCACTTACTACAATATTATGGGATTAGGGGTGGGCGAAAATAATCGATTATTCGATTCACTTTTAAGAAATTACCGATTAATCGATTAATCGACATTGATTAATATTTCAGAAAATATCGATTAATCGATTATTTTGATTAATATCATAGTTTTGCAAAACTTTACAAATGATTTTGGAAAAAGTTTTGCAAAATTAATTGTCTACATTTTAGCAATTTCTATATTTCGTTAATTTTACCACAATAACTAATTAGCACAAAATTTTAAGTAATAGACTTTTAGATAAACCTATATTTGCTCCCATCTTACATTATTTTGCAAATACACAAAATCTGATTAAAAGTTACCTTAATTAGTTGGTAACACGGTTGATGGAACATCATATTAATGTATACAGCTCCTAGAATAATTCACAAAACTGTTTTCATTAAAATGCAAACCACACATTCTAATACGGATATGACTTTACATTGGTGTATCATTCGCATATTTGTGGGATCCTTTAAATTCTAAGGCACTTTTCCATGCTCGACACCTGCAATTTTTTTTTATTACATACTCTATTGTACTCACTATAAATCGATATTAATATTGAACATTGATGGGAAGTAGGACAAATTTAACTTGCAAGATTTGACCCAAACAAAAAAGTGAAGTTAAATAAAAGCTTATAATAAACTAATACATACCTACCCTTTTGGTAACCTAAAGAGCGATATATTGTCTGCCATTCGTCTTTCACAATCAACTACTGAACAAATATTTCGATTTTTGACTAGAAATTTTACTCAGAAATCCACCCAAACAAACCGCTATTTTTTAAATCTCACCCTATACGCCGCGCCGGACCGTAAACAAATTTAGCTCTCCACTGTAGACTAGCACCAGTCTACCGGGCAGGCGGGGAGTGGCGGAGTGGAATTTGACGATGGTGCGGAGTGAATCAACTTTATTTTTAATTCTGTAAACTTTGACTCTACTATAAAATAATAATATGCTTTTTTATCGTCTAAAATCCGTTTAAAAACGATTTTAAATGGCAAAGTTCTATACAAATCCGAAAATCTGAATAATACTTTTGACGGTTCGTTTAATTTAAAATATGCTTTTTTATTGTCTAGAATCAGTTTAAAAACGATTGTAAATGTCAAAATTGCATAAAAATCCTTCACGGCCGTCCTGGATTAGCTTGATTCTCAATGCGCACGGGTTATAATGTCACAATCGGTTTACAAATTCCGTCCCCACATTTCCGTCCCCCCATTTCCGTCCGATTTGCCGAGATTTACCTTCATGCCGCCGCGTAAGATGTTTACACATGAAAAATGCATATTCTTTATAGGCAAAACAGAAATAAAACTCTTGCATACTTAGTCTAAAAGTTACCTATATAGATAATTATGTTGGAGTTTGGAACCTTCGGCAAAATGCATTAAAACGGAGTTTTATCCACAATACCGAAACAGAATTACTGCACTCGACGCGCATTTCGCTAACCATGTTAGCATCATCAGGATGTGATTAATCAGTTAGCGTTTCGCTAACCATGTTAGCATCATCAGGAGATGATTAATCATCTTCTGATGATGATAACATGGTTAGCGAAACGCGCGTCGAGTTCAATAATTCTGTTTCGGTATTGTCGATAAAACTCCGTTTTAGCGTTGATTGACGCTCTTCAATCAACGGTTTTAGTTAGTATTTAGCTTTAGAGATAGATTACACGCTTATTTCAATTTACTCGTGAATTTGAAATACTTTCAGTTTTGGCAGGGCCGAACATCAGGAGAGAGTTAAAGATTTATTCTTGAAAATCTAAATTACAAAAGTAAACGAAATATACGATATCAGCAAAAATATGACATAAGCAGAGCTCTCTACCTAGGGTTGTGTAACTAAACGCGGATCGAAGAATACTGATTTTTATTTTTATCTTAAGACCGAAAATAGGCTTGCTTGTCGACGTACTCACCGGTGTGTACTTTCCCAGCAAAAAATACTGACCATTCAGAATGGTTCTTGCAATATAACAGCTGGCTTGAATTCTAAAGAATCCCAGGAAGGAAACCTTATTAAAATAAAAATAAAAAGGACCAAAGAGAATTGGGCCCGATATTATGGTAAAAACCCACAGCTGGTTTATGGGGGCAATAGGTAGAAAACTCAGTGATAACAAAATATGGTCAACTAAAAGTAAATTCGAAATGCTTAAATAAAAGCTTGATAAATAATACATATATATAAACTACACATTACGCCGGAGCATTCGCCCACAAGTATATAGATAATTGTACATAAATAAGTAGGCCAACATTTTCCTGCCTAACTTAAACACGAAACACGGGAAAAAACAGCCAATGTTAACATGAGAATTATATTTTATACGTTAAACCCTAACAAATAAATAATATAAAATAATACATAATATCTTAATATTTCGAAACATAAGATAATATAATATAAATATTCTTAATAATTTTTATAAATTTAAGATTTATCTACCAAATCATGCATTTTGTATTTATCTAAGTTAAGTGAAAATCTACACAAAATATTACGTTGTTTGATTTCTTCCAATTTATCACACTGTTCACTCCTGTGTACCTATTATGGTCTCAGGTGGACCTCGACAGGCACTCGAGCTAATTTATTCTAAATACTCTCGTACCGTAACAATACTAGAAGAAAATAATTATTATTACAATTACTTATCACACCATAGTAAGTTGCACATTGCAAATAGGTACTTTCATGGTTTTCATGCAACTTGCCCAAAAATTGTTCTATTATTTGTTAGAAATAATATACCATTATTTAAATGTGTATTAATAATACGTTAAGATAAATAAACTTACCCTTCCAATACTAATGTGAATCCGGATAGACGGCTTCCAATTTTTCGACGATGCACGGCCACTGATGCACCGATGACTTTGTAGATGTATGCCTTGGCCACTCGAACGAAACTGCTTTACTTTTGCAGTACACCTGGCTCTTTATTTTTGGGTGAAATGTCTAATTATTAACGAACACGAAACTCAAAAACTCACTAACTACACACAAACACAATATATAAATGATAAAAATGACGCGACGCTTCCCTGCTTTGTTAATTCCAAACCTCACCGTTTCAAACGCCGCGCCGTGCGCGTCTAAATTGCACGGTAGCAAATAAACGTTATCTACAAAATACCCCATCCCCATTCAATAAGTCCTCTGACTTTAGTTATTAATTTCTCTCTGGGTATAATTGTCAACATCAAACAGGTGATCAGATCTCATTGTCAGTCAGAGTCTCGTTTCTATCGTTAGTTTTGGAAACGAATATTTGCGACTTTTTGTGTTTTATCGTTATTAGTTATTAGTGAATATATTTTAAAGATGCCTGGTATTTCTTGTGCTTTTCTATTTTAAAATCTTAACATTTAATTCTATGCTATTAGGTCTCTCAGTGTAGATTGATTTTTCAATGGCTTAAAATACTTTTCTCCCGATACTTATTGGTAATGTTGTGTTGTGACAATATTAAACTTCTGCAACGCTGGTGCATGGAAAACGGGAAAGCTCACTTCGGTTAATTTTTTAATTCGCTACCCTGCATGTTCTAGGAAAATGCAAATACATGGCAGAATGGTGATGATTCATTTTCACTTTTGCAATCTCACAATCGGACCACTATAAAGCAGCTACTACTCCCGATACTTATTGGTAATGTTGTCAAATGAGCAGAGTAAGGCCCGTTTCACACATACACGGCGACCGCGCAAACGGCGCCGTTTGAACGGTGCTGGTCCATTATCTTGCCGCACACACGGCTCCGGTGCATGTGAAAGCACTCATTATTTCAAGCGTCCTTTAGCCGTTTAAACGGCGCCGTTTGAACGGCCACCGTGTATGTGTGAAACAGGCCTAAAGGTCACTAAAAACATGAAAGATGCCGACGCTTAGTGTCGCCTCTCCTTTTAAGTTTTTTCCTTCTCTGGCATAAATGTAGGTCGAAATGTCACAGTATTTATTATGCAGAAATAGTCCAAATAACTAGGTGGATGAATTTTAATAAAAATGGCAAAACGAATAAAAACTAACACAACGCTGAGGAGTTCGCGTTCAAAACCGGATATATCCACTTTTATGAAATTTTCAGGAAATTAGAAAAAGCTTTCAAATCTTTACTTTAAATAAAACTTGTATTCTATAGAAGCAGTTTCATTTAACAGGTTATTTAAACAGGATGTTGTATAATAATGAGTAAAGAAAGGTAACACTGTTAACAGTCTGGTGTAATTTGCAAGGAAACATAGGATATATCTGGTTTTGAACACAAATAAGACAACTTTGTCCAAAAAGTACAGTATTTCTTGAAAAAATACCAATTTAAATGTAGAACTAACAAAAATTAGGTTATTTTCTAAGAACTTAAGAATAGTATTTTATTCTTAAATATGTATAGAGGTGTCTTCGTGTAAGCAATCACATAGGTTTTCGTTTTCGGCTTCTTGAGTGTCATTTTGGAATTAATTTTCATCTGTACTATCTTCGATCGTCGCGCCTGAGTTGAGTGTCACAACAAGGTTTTATATCACAAAAGATCTTCCCCGCTTTCCCATTCATCTCCAAAATGCTGTAAAATGTTTACAAATATACTTAATTCTATATATTCATCCGCATCATTTTAAAATATTTTACAGCCATACGCCACTATGCTATATTAGCCGCTTCTGATTGGTGGATTAACGTCACTCTCACTTCATCTGCGGTCCAGTCAGTTTATTCCACCAGGTATAGTTAGTTAGTCCAGTGGCCAGATTCTGCGTTTGGAACGTAGACGATCCGCGTTCCCTGTTTTCCATATTTTTTGAGGTTATGTGTGTTTCTTTTGGTAAATTTGGGTTAGTTTCAGTTAGTTTAGTCTGGTTGCAGCCCGGGGCGAACGAAGCGAGCGGAGAGCCATTCGTAAAAAGTTAACAGTACTCTAAAGTGACATTAATCCACCAATCAGAAGCGGCTAATAAAGCATAGTGGTGTAGGACGGTAAAGAATCGTATTATGCTCATCTGCATATCAGTTACTAACCCCAGCTAATCCTATAGCTCACCCAAACAGTGCGTGAACTTTTTTGGTGAAATTGTATTATCGCGTTTGAAATTTAGCATTGAATGTGTTCTGTTTCAGTTTTACTAAAATAACGTTTCTTTTTTCAGATACTCCAGTGTATTTTATTTACACAGAAAAACCAATTGTTACGTTACTTGATTCGGATGATAGTTCTTTGACGTTCACAATAAGTGTGGTAAATAAAAAATATCCTTCAAGCTCTTCACAGACAGGATATCCCCCCCTTGATAAGAATCAAAATCAATACGTTATTCAATACATGGAGGTAAAGTATAAATGAACAATCAAATCTTCTTATCAATCATATCTTATCATCTCTGCCTTGCCGTAACTGTTGTGTCTGTAATTGAAAAGGAACTAAAAATAATACTAGCATGACCAAAGAGTATCTCTGCTATTTTGACTTAACCATTTAATAACTTTCAAAACCTTAAAATTTTTTATAAATATCATTTGACTCAAGGGTGTCATGCCGCATGCGTGTTAACTAAATTTGTTTAATTCAATATGCGCAACCCTATATATTTAATCCGTGAGCTAGGCAAGTTGCATGAATTAAATTTTCATAAAATATTTCTGTCCTGCCTTTACTATAATACGGCGCAGCATCGGATAACAGGACAAATATTTTAAGGAACAGGAACTGAATTCTAATGTGTTCAACCGTAAAATGCAATAATCATTTTCAACGATTAATTCACAAGCCCGGTTGCCGCATCGAAAAAATTGAACATAACTTCTCATTATTGTCAAATTTTTGATACCATCCTAATATTTGCAATTTTAAATAAGTTATGAATTATTTGGTATGGTCTATTTCCTCCGAGATTGTGTTGAAGTAGGGGAATAAACTAGTTTGAACCTAAAACGTGCAAGCAGTTATTAGTATTTTTTTATTTTTTTTTTATTTTTATTTTTTTGAATAAATGACCAAAATATTTCATGATATTCTGGGCTGCCAAAAATTACAGTGCTACAACTACGTATTTTTTTTAGTTAGTTTTTTTCTTGTGCCAAACATAATTTGAAACGAGGCAACTATCCTTCAACCCTTACTTAATTTGCGAAAGTACATCCACACCACAGTTCCCTTAATTAAACCAATAGGAATGCACAAAAGTGAAATTTGAAAAATGTAAATACAAAGCGAGTAACTTTTTCTGCTAGATAAGAACTGATTTTGGACATGCCTTGGATTAGTTTGGGTTAGTTTTAGTTGGTTGTGCCCCCGAAGCGAGTGCAGGGCTGCAGGGTCATTCGTTTTCCCTCGTTCCGCCCATTAAAACGGAACTGTGAGGTGGATGTACTATCGCACTTAATTTTTTATTTCATCTGGAAGCCTAGCTTCAGAGCAGTAAATACTGCCAACGTCATCTGCTAATTTATCTATCAAATTATCGATGTTTGATTGGCAAAGCTGATTTATTTTATATCCAGGTTGTCTAGTGCCTAGTGTTTTGATTACAACATATGTCTTTTATAACATTAGAGAACTCGAAGAGACAAATAATAAAACCAATATTAAGGGTTGGCGTCAACCTGAAGTTAGTAACAAAAAGAACCAACATCATTTTCAAGGAGTTTTAATTAAACACTTGTGTCTAGTCTCCCCCATAAATGAGCAATGCGGATGATAGTTGGCAGGGAGGGTAACTTTTTAAAAGCAGGAAAAGCAGTTTAGTTTAAAATAAAAATTATGAAATGATGAAACCTTGTAAAAAAATGAATGAATTGAGAATCACCTCCAACCATACCAACAAACTTAAAATTTCTTAACCGTTATTAGGTAACTACTTTGTATTTTCGTCACAGATGAAAAATTGTTTTTCTTCTGTGTTTTCGTTATGATAATTAAAAATAAAGTAAATAGCTGCACTACTTATAGCCGATTGCACCGAGGTATTTAACTCAAGATTAAGCTAATATCGGATTAAATTACTTCAGCATAATCGGCTATCAGAAAACGAAACTTAAGTTAGTTTAGTACAGACGTTGACAGCTGGCGAAACGACAACTTGGCATCCGAGCTGTTCAGAGTAGTTGAGAGTTGAGAAAATAATCCGCTCAAGATTAAAATCCAGTTTGAAGTGATAAAGCCCAAGTAACCTCAAAAAAATAATCAAACGTGTAATGTTATTTCAGTATAAAAAATATGGGAGGTACTTACCCCCCCCCCCCCCCCCCCCTTTGTTGATGCTCATATTGAAAAAAAAAACTGAGAAGATGTGTTATAAGATATATTTGCAGCGTTGCACTTTGTGGCAATATTAAACTTCTGCAACGCTGGTGCATGGGAAACGGGAAAGCTTACTTCGGTTAATTTTTTAATTCCCCACCCTGTATGTTCTAGGAAAATGCAAATACATGGCAGAATGGTGATGATTCATTTTCACTTTTGCAATCTGACAATCGGACCACTATAAAACAGCTGAAGCCAAACACAGACTATTACCTAAGAATTATTGGTTTTGTTAATGAATCAGACAAGAAAAAGCTGTTAAACATTAAGAATTCTGAGATATTCACCTTTGGACCCTTTAGGACAAACTCTGCAGGTAGGTGAGAAGTAAGAACGTAAAGTAGTGAATGTTATACATTTCGTTTCTCCATATGGTAACGATGCTCTGTTCACCGCTGGAATGTCACTAAACACACAATCGCGTCTACCTACCGCAATTTTGAGCCTTCACGTATGCGTACGTGCTATTTCATATATTTTTCAAAGTTCTTTTTTCTTGATTTTGGGCATTGCCTTGGGTTAGATTGGGTTAGTTTTGTTTGGTTGCGCCTCCGAAGCGAGTGAAGCGAGCGGAGGGACGCGGGAAGTGAAATATTAGAACGACAACACCGGGCTGCTGTCACATGCCCAAGTCCAAAGGTCGAAAATATGCGGTAGGTAGACGCGAGTCGATAGGTCTGTTCTAGCAGCGATTTCAAACGGTTTCAAACCGTCCGGAGTTTGCGCATAACGATATAAGCGTCGCTTATATGGCTGTGCGCAAACTCCGTACGGTTTGGAACCGTTTGAAATCGCTGCTAGAACAAACCTAATGCTAAGCACACCAGCCGCATCTAGGTACACCAAAATGGAGAGCTTCGGGCATGCGTATTAGCAACGTTATTTTCAGTTTAAATAGATTTGTCGTTTAAAAGTGAGACTGCACGGGATTAAAAAAATGGGCCTTTCCCTTTTCCGCTTGAATAAAAATGTCACTGGTTTATTATCATATAGTTAGTGCATAATAAAACAATTGGTTAACTTATATGTGTTATAATATAGGGCCTAACGTATAGCGCCGAGTTTTTCGGCAGCCACATGACGACGAATCTCAATTATCAGTCGTATGGCTTCGGCATTCGCAAGCAAGCATCTGACCGAAATGGATTTCTTGCGAAGCTTCGCGCATGCTCAGTTTTTGACACACATTTGGCTTTAAATTTTCGGTCAATTGCGTTCAGTAAGCCTAAGTCTGTGATATACGGCGGCCTTGGTTCGGTTCCCGTCAGTGGCGAGAGATGATTTGTTTATTTTTTTTAAGGTTATGTTTGTTTCTTTTTTTTTAATTGGGGTTAGATTTGTTTGTTTGCGCCCCGAAGCGCGCGGAGGGTCATGCGTGAAGTGAAATAATAGTCAATATTTCATACGAATCGTATGATACATACGCGAAGCTTCGCAAGAAATCAATTTCGATCCACCCACCGCGACGCTTATCAATCAAAACCGCATAGCACGTTTTAATGCAGTGATTTTGTGTTTACAAATAATTAAGTAGGTAGGTATGCCCAAAAGGGCTAAACTATTGATTGCATTGTGTACTCAGAGGTAAGTATTATTGTATTTTTTGAATCATTTATGTAATTACGTACTTTTTTTGAAACATACTCTTTTCGAAAACAGTTAAAGTGTTTCCGTCAGTATTTGAACTGAAAAATTTGCTTAAGCGGTGTTTTAATATGACTGTAAAATTGAAGTCCTAAAGTTAAAATTGGCATATGAACTACAACGTTCAGACATCAGACAAAACACTTGTAAGAGTCATTAAACGATTTTATTTAACTTGAAACGTCCGTATCTATCATCCATCAAATCTGGCAATGGATTCCACTTTCTAATGAGCTAGAGGCATGAAATTTGGTAGGTGCATAAGGTTCTGGGTGACAATACTGTTACGATTTGCCCGTGGGTTCTGAACAAAATCACAAGTTTTACTATTTTACACTATTCCTCTCTTTATTCTTTATCACTCTATACAATTAAACACGCTAAACTACTCTTATAACTTTACAACTAATAGCTCTTTACAATTCAACACTCAATGATTAACTAACTGCAACTCGCCTCTATCCGCTATTTATATACAGTTTAAAAATATCGCGAATACTCCGGACGAAGCGAGGCGTCTCTATATTATTCTCGACCAGGGCTGCATGCCGTATTTTCTCGGCCGGCGATGACTCATACGAAAGAACGTAGATGCGACAAGGCTAGTTCTATAGGATAGCACAAAAAAATTTGGATGGTTGCTAGCCGTGACAATACTGAGCAATAATAATTATTCTACGATATTTTCATTTAAAATATGTAATTTCCTAAAGTATATTCAAATCCTGGGGGTAGTAAATTAATTTTGGCAACCATCGGCATCGTTTGCAGGCAAAAACGTGCACTGGTGGACACTGTGTTCCTTTTGGTTTAACTCATTCAATACACGTTAAAAGCAGCAAAATGTCAACCAGTGTACTCTTTTGATTGCAGATGAAGGGTGAGGGTTGCCAAAAAAAGCACTAAGTTTAAATGAACTGTAATTGATTCATGTTGGCTTTTGTAGATCGTTTTCAAAAAATTCTCAACTCGAGAATATTCTCCTTTTTCTGTTCACGAGAATTTTTCACCACCAGTCAAATGAAATTCCAAAATAGATACATAGGTTTAGGCAAATTTTCGAAACATACCTGTATAACTGGAATGCAGTTTTCGTAGCAGAAATCCTGTAATAGGACAGCCTGTATATATGTGGAAGCACCTCCTGGTCTGGTAGTGGGTAATACATATAAGACCACTTCTTCAGGTGTTTTTTCCAAATGGGCAATGGCGGGGTTTAGCCCGCATACCAGCCGCATGTCAGCTCTAGCTTTTGTTAGAGCATATTGCTCCTGGGACATAGAAAAATAGTTATTAGTAATGTGTGCAACCTCGTAGCATCTCATTTTCAAACAAGCTATTCTACTAGTTAATTATTTCATTCTATCCGCAAATCAAATTAAAATTGGTTTAATTCATCTACATTTCAAATACTTATTTATACCTAATAAGGGTATCTTGTCAAGTATGTAGGTATTTTAATTAGGTACTTAGAAATAGGATCATCAACTCTCCACGTATTTTTAAGCCAAGCGGTTCAACCAATAGGAGAGCTAGGAGTTCTTATTTTGCGCCTGTGCTCAATGAGTGTACGCTGCCTTTATAAATAAAACATCAGTTCGGCATATATGTATGTGTCTCTTTTCAATAAGATACCGCCTGTAAGGAGAAAGAGGTAGAGATAGTGTTGGCGAGAATTAACCTTAAAACGAGGCACGCAACAGGCTTGTATTGTGCTTGTATTCAGATGAAATCTCGATTATTGATTTTCTGCGCGGCGACAGGAAAAGTATGTTGATTGAAAAGGGACCGAAAAGCGAACGCTACCATCTTGTTTGTTCGAGAGTCGGCTTTGTTTGTAGTACTTTTTGTGGACTGGTTTCGCGAATTTTGTGTATTAGATCCTAGTTCGATTTTGTCCACGGCCAAGCTGTTCGGACATTTCCAACTAATAATGGGCATGCTCAAAATATGAGAATCGCATAAAAATAGAATTTGGCTTCACTAACATCTTTATAAGAATAAACAATGCTAACATCAAAGGAGCCGGCTCAGAGTTGTATAACTGATTCGGTTACGGTATAAACTGTACCTGTACACCTGTGGTAATAAATTCGCTGAACGATAGATAAATTGAAAGTGGTGTTAACCCACCAATCAGAAGCGGCTAATATAGTATGGTGCCGCCGGACTGTAAAGTATCATCATCATCAATTAGCCTAGTTGTGTCCACTGTTGGACGTAGGCCTCCCGTAAAGTCTTCTTCCCATGCCTATCCTGCGCTGCCTGAATCCAGTTAGTTCGAATGCGCTTTATGTCATCGGATCATCTAGTTGGGGGGTCTATCTCTATTTCTATATGCCTCCTGCCGGGGTCTCCTTTTAAGAATCTTCTTTAACCCAAACTAACCCAGTTCCATTTTAGAGTTGCTATTATTTCAACCGCATCTGATACACCAGTCCTTTGCCTTATTACTTCGTTTGGAATCCTATCTCTAAGTGAGATGCCCAACATTAATCTTTCCATAGCACGCTAAGCAGTTCGTAGTTGATGTATAGATTTCTTGGTCAGTGTTAGTGTCTCAGCTCCATAAGTTATAACAGGTAAGATGCATTGGCTTTAGGCAGATCGGAAACATAGATTAAAGTGTTTCCCCAAGTCTCCCAAATGCTGCCCACGTCAACCCTATTCTTCTGGAAATCTCGCATGTCTGGTTATCCCAACCCACTCGAATTTCGTGACCTAGATACTTATAGTGGGTTACCTGCTCAATTTGTGTACCACCTACCGAAATAGGTCCACTCACTACAAAGTTGGTCATAAATTGGGTTTTAGCAGTATTGATTTTAAGCCCAACTCTTCCGGATGCCTAATGGAGTCTATCTAACATCTTGCTAGCTTTGTTTATGCAGTCCGAAATCAGGATGACGTCGTCAGCAAAGCTCAGATGGTTAAGATATTCTCCATTTACATTAACTCCCATATTGTCCCACTCTATCTGTTTGACTATATATTTAAGCAGCGTCGTGAATAACTTTGGTGAAATGGTATCGCCCTGTCGTACTCCACGCTGTATTTTGAATTTATTGGTATCGTCGTGCAGTCTAACAGAGACTGTGGCTGTCTCGTAAATGTCTTTTTTTAATTTGGTATATCGATGGTCAATTCTACAATCCGCTAGAGCTTGTAGCATTTTATGGTGGTCTATAGTATCGAAGGCGTTTTCATAGTCTACGAAGACCAACACCAGTGACTTGTTGTATTCCATACACTTTTCTATTAATGTTTTAATAACTTGTAGGTAGTCGTGCGTTCCATAGCCTGATCGGAACCCTGCTTGCTCACAAGGCTGGTAATCATCTAATTTACGCGTTAGCCGTTTAGCGATTATTTCCACGAATAGCTTGTACATATGGGACAACAGGCTAATGGGTCGGTAGTTCTTTAGATCAGCAATATTGCACTTTATATGTAGTATGGCGATAACAGCGTTGTTCCATTGAGACGGAGCTGTGCCTTTTAACAGACATGCGGGAAGTTTCTGTATTACTCGTATCAGTTTCATACCTCCCTCCTTGATCGATTCGATTGCTATAGCGTCATCTCCTGGTGATTTGTTGTTTTTCATTTCTGAGAGGGCTGATGTGATTTCTTCAATTTCTATATCGGGGATATCTTCTACTCCTACATTTTGGACTTTTGGTAGGTCGTCTTGGTCGGTTAAGTTTGAGTTGCTCTTGTAGAGTTCTGAATAAAAGTCCTCTGCAATGTTTAGGATACCATCCCTGCCTGTTTTAGTTATGCCCTGTCTATTCGTCAGTTTGCAGATGTTTGTTTTTCCTATAGCTAGCCTTCTTTGCAGTACCTTTAAGCTCTTGTTTTCGTCTATCACTCTAGATATATGTTCGGTGTTATATTTTCTAATGTCTTTCCTGATGGCCTTGGAAATGTCTTTGTTTAGTTTTCTTATAGTAACAGAGTTTGTTGCGCGTCCATCCAACAGGTCTCTTCTTCTTTACGTAAGACTTTTTGTATTTTTGCTCAACTTCCCATCATCATTATAATTTACATCCTCGTTCATGCACTCCCTTTCGACTTCCTGAATCGCATCCCTTATTTATCATCAAGTCAACTAAACACTAAACGTTTCTACAAGTCTGACATATTTGAATAATTACTTACATTAATGAAACCAAGGTAACGTCCATTAAAACTTCTTTCTGAACCACAAGAATAATAACTGTGCTAGCACAGCTTAAGCGGCCCTCACACGATCAATATTACTGACAGTATTTTGAAATACTGACAGTATTTTGAAATACTCTCAGTATTACTGATCGTGTGAGGGACTGTCAGTCATTTAGAAATGACTGATGTGATTTTGCCTATTCTGAAAGTCTTGGGGCGGGGCCAAATGACTGATGAAAATACTGATCGTGTGAGAGCTAGACTGTCAATCAGTGCGTCAGTCAACGTGTGCAATGGACGAGTCCGTGTCTGAGGTGGCTACAGAGCCAGACGATTCATGTGAAGAAAAAGGAAAAAAATACGTTTTCACAATTCATCGACGCCTACAGAACTATGCCTGAATTATACAACACAAGTTTGCGACAATCCATGGTTTAATCCAGTGCAGCGTCTCTTCTGCTGCAATAAGCTTTTCGTTTATTATCCATTGAGCTCCAAGGAAAAATAGCTACATCTGCTACAGAGGATGGTGGCTTTTACGCGAGGAGCAAGACTGATTGACTGATGACTAGTGAATGATGCACGAAAATACTGACCGTGTGAGGTGATGTGAAAAAGACTAACAAAAAACTGTCAGTCTCCATGACTGTCAGTAATACTGATCGTGTGAGGGCCGCTTTATAAGCTGTGCTACTAGTAACACTACAACTGTTCTTATCAACTGATACAGGTACTCGTCGTCTGGATTTGTTCTTTCTCGGAAGGTGGCTTTACCTGTCGAAGTTCCTGTTGCACTTAATGTCAATGATTACGGGAGCCGTCTTGTGTTAAACTGGATCAACGATCACAGGTCACAGCGGTATGAATAAGATGCTTTATTGTCAAAAAAGTTTAAAATGTTTAGACAAAGTTAGAGTACAAAACATACAAAACAGATAAAAACACAAATAGAAAGATCCAATAAAAAGAAAAAGAAAAACCTGCCTTTACAAAAGTTTATACAATTGTGCAAACTGTACGTGGTCAAAATATTATATAAAATATTAAATATCAAAATATTTAACATCAAATCCTAAACACCAAACATTAAACATGAAATCATTAAACCAGTGTGTAAGATGCT
The DNA here is from genome assembly GCA_016904865.1 of Pissodes strobi. Classification (NCBI taxonomy): domain Eukaryota; kingdom Metazoa; phylum Arthropoda; class Insecta; order Coleoptera; family Curculionidae; genus Pissodes; species Pissodes strobi. The sequence continues at coordinate 10,166 of JAEQML010060429.1, read as the reverse complement.
CAAAATTAAGTATTAATAAAAGACTCGTTGACTGCGTATATGGCTCTCTCCAGTAAATATGATCTTAAAGCTCTCTGAAATGCGGGAAACGATGTTATTGACTTCATTTCAAATGGCAGATAATTGTGCATTTTTGTTGCATTGTACAGTATAGAGCTCGTAACTAACTCTGAGCGTGGGGTTGGCAAATAAAGATCATGCTCCGTATTCCTAAGTGGATAGTTATGAGATGGTCTATCTGGAATAGCAGATACGTGCTTGCGGATTAAGCAAACGTTCAAATATGGATAAGGAAGGAAGAGTTAATATTTTAAATATTGTAAAGAAATCCTGGCACTGAGTTCTACTGTTTAGTCTCAGTGAATATCGATCAACTCTCTTTTGTAGTTTGAAAATACGCTCAAATTGAGTCGCACAACACGTACCCCAGAATGGATAGGCGTATCGGAGGTGTGGCTCAAAAAGGGCGTAATAGACTGTTCTAGCAGTTGACACGTTAAGCTCCTTGGAAACAGTTCTTAGCGCAAAACAGGCAGAACTTATTTTTTTGATAAGGCATCGATGTGCATGTCCCACTTAAATGCTTGTCCACAACAAGCCCCAAGAATTTCACAGATTCAACGACGTCAATAGTGGTGTTATTAAGTACAAAAGATAACAACGTACTTTTATATGACAAAACTAGTTTTAGAAACGTTGAGGTACAGGAGATTAGAATTGCACCATGATTTAATCGTGATATTGGTGATTAAGTCACTAGATACAGTTCTCTGAAGCGCGGTAATATCTGGGTTGCTCCAAGTGAAACTAGTATCGTCGGCAAAGAGACAGACTTTATCGCTAATGTCCAGACAAGCAATGTCGTTGATAAACAGCAGAAACAAAATAGGGCCTAGTACTGAACCTTGGGGTACTTCACAATCTATTGGCTTGCAAGAAGACATCGACGTATCAACATTCACAAGCTGACTTCTGTTGTTAAGATACGACTTAAACCATTCGAGACGCACTCCTCTGAATCCGTAGTACTGCAATTTGTTAATTAAGATATTATGATCTACACAATCCAAAGCTTTAGAGAAATCACAGTAAATTGTCACAGTCGTTGTTAGTAGACATCATAGTACCTCCATGAGATAAACTACTTCTAATAAATCTAGTTACTGTAGTATAATTTTTAACAAGCACAGGCTCATCAACATATGGCAATGATTTCTGGAAAATTAAGCTTTTCTAATAAAAGAAATAATTCATCTGTTTTGTGTCTTAAGTACTGAATATTAATGCCTTCATCCAATTTTTCAGAAGGTGCTTGATCCTCTGTTCGTGTCAATCTACCTAAAAATTCCCCCCTCTAATCGGAGAGCTAGTAGCAAAATAATTGCTAGGACTTTCCCTAACCTTCTGAAGGTGTTGAAGTGTCTCCGATGAAAAGAAAGACCTGGGCAGAAAGATCCGTTTCAACCTCAGCCGAACCAATACCGTAGGCATCTTGGAAGCGATAATATAACTTAAGCAAGGAGTCTACGCCACTAGGAAGTCCCTCCGAAGCTAGAGCTAATTTGATGCTAGTGTTTGTGTAGCCTTCAAACACACACATTGGAGGGTTGGTCATGGAGATAGGCAAGGAACAGCCGAAGAGCCTTTAATATGGAGGGGTCCCTCAGACTAGCCAGCAAATAACGTCCATTAGCCGCATCCGAATCTCGCGACAGCCGCACTATAGGTGCGACTGCACCTATAGTGCGGCTGTCGCGAGATTCGGATGCGGCTCCATATCCAGCTCACTATCCCTCTTCGCACTTTTTTCCACAACAACCTCCAAATTCTCTAGCGCAAGAGACTTACAGGCAGCCAAAGCTTCCCTGTCAGAGCCAACCCCAACAGACCTCACCCCTCCAGGTATATGTACAGATGTTGAGTCAGAGCGTGGTGGTAGGCTTCGGCCGTCCAAAGTGCCTGGTATAAAATGTTGATAGCCAGTGGACGAAGTACTTGCTGCAGGCGGCGATACCTTTAAGGGTGTTAAAGATGAATTGGCAGTGACTATTTCAGTACCCAGATTTATGTCCTTAAGCTGCTTTAGGTGGTTTTTTTTCTGCACACTAACCTTGAAATCGGAGTCAACGGTACTTATCCTTCAGCATTGGAAAGCATCGGATAAAGTCAGTAGTTCCAAGTTTTTCTTTGGCATAGTGTGCAAGCTGGTTTGCTGTATCAGGAGGTGGTATCTTGGACACTACCACATAATGCCAGTCTTCTTTTAGGGAGATATGTGAGGTGTGGGAGCCTTTAGGAGAAGTACTGGCTCTAGGAGAAGTAGTAACCACTGTGTCATGGTTATCTGTATGGTCGTTCTGAGCCGAAATCGACTTTTTTACTGTTGGTGGGTTACTCCTAATAATTGACTTATCTTTGGCAGCCAACTTTTCTATCGTGAATGCCATTTGATTTACACGTTTTCGCATATCGCCCTTTTCCTTCGATAACTCTTCCTTTGATGAGTCGTGAATCTGAACTTTAACAGGGTCATCATGATTGTCCATAAAAATAGATGACCGATTGAATATATCTTGCTTCATATCGAATGGAATAAAGTTTCTCGTCTATTATCAGAGAATCTGGTATGGAGGCTGTGAATGTCATCTATTTTTTTGTATAAAATTTTCCATTTGGAGTCATGGTTACTCAAGTTGTCGTAAATTTCAGAAATGATTGGAAGAACATCATTGTTCTTCTTTAGACAGGTTCCCAAGGCTTCGAGATTTTCCAGAGAGATCTGCGATCCTTGTAGCTGTGACACCTTGTCGTGCAGATATTTTAACGTAGGAGAGTCACAAACACTGCAGGAAAATCTTATTGTGGTACTTTTGTTGGTAGAGCACCTTTGTTGTTGACTTATCCAGCCCAGTACAGGTCATACAAAAATTAGTGTTCAATGATTTTGGATAAAAGTCAGTGGCAGCTCAACAAAGTCAAGTTTGTCTAAACAGGAACCAATAACAAAACAGAAACTAGAAATTTACCAGGAACACACGCACAGCGAAACTTAGCACGCGTAAGGTTGAAGGTCGATAATGTTAAATAAAGGTAAAGGTCAATAGCAACTAAACAAGGTAAATTTTAGTCAAACAGGAAAGCGTAAACTAGCACTTCGACACGATATCGGAACAAAACAGAATATCAAAACAAAGACTCAATACTGGCAGAGCCAACGAAAGAACGGAAACACGACCGTCCCGTATGACTGCTGCTTTGATACTAAATTGGGGTAATTGATACCGATAGACCCGTTCGTAGATAGTCGCCTAACGAATTGAAATTCGACCTTAACGTGGACACTATTCGTGTTTCGAAGACTGGAAACTTCTTTTAAAATATTTAATAAATATAGTATATTATATTATATATGTTATACATCTAGAAAACTAATCTTAAATATTTTCTATTTGCCTTAATAATTTCTTCTTAATTGGGTTCCAAGGACAATGTGGTTGTTGCTAAGACATAGATTTTTAGGGAGACTGGACTCATTCAAAGTTATGTTGCATATCGATTGGTGATTACATATTATTCAGTTTGATAGTAGAAGCAGCTTTTTAAGTGGTTTCATTAAAATATTCGTGCCTTATTGCTTGCTTCACTTACTTCTTAAGATGGATAACTTCTTTAGCTGCTTTCACAACTTCGATTAGATTTAGGATTCGATGCCATATCAGTTTCAGATGAACTGAAAGGAGAATTGGTCACCTTGAATTGCATTGAAAAAGACGAAACCTTAGATGTATCATGGAAAATATCAGATCAAATTAAGGATGGCTCTTTTAAAATAAGTTGGGTAAGTAAATGCATGTTTTAGATATTGAATAACTGTTAGAAAATGATACACTTTTATGCTGAATAACAAATTATGTTGATATAGCATGCAAAATCATACATCTTCAAAAAATATTATCCTGTGAAAATAGGTTTTTTATGCATGTTGCGTTCAATGAGTAATAGGTTCCTATTCCCATATTGCAGAGAAGAAAAATGTATACATTTTTCTAAAATCAAAACTTTTCATATTATTGCTCAAACTAGTTTGAGACAGTAACAAATAAACGTTGGTACAGCGTTTCAAAATTAGTTGCCTAATAGCGAACATCATATAAATTATGAATAAGTTCTCTAGAGATTATGTGCAGTAATTCCATTGGGTAACATTCATCTTTTATATTGTCCTCAAGGGCTTTAAATAATGAATTTTTTCAGAAATACAGATCTATTGCCTGTCCACCAGGAGAATTTCAAAATAATGCGAGCATTGTCCTCGGATTCGATCAACGTAGTGTTGAGAAACCTAAATTCCCGTATTCAAAATATACCATAAGTTTTTCCTTAATTTATAGCAGCTCAAGCGTTGGCAATAAAACTTGTGCAATTACAACGACAGCAAATGGTAAGTATTGTAAGCATGTAATGATAACATGTAGTAGTACCTACATAGAGCAACTATTAGTTTATTCCCAGGCAATTAATTAAATAGACGCATTAGTAAAAAAATAGGTAAAATAACGTAATAAGCATATTTAATTATACGAAGATAAATAAAGTCGCAATCGGAAGGAGGAAGCTTTTTCAGCTATGATCAAAAATACTACATATGCAGGGTGTCTCGAAAAGGTCTATGCAAAACGCTAGTACAAATAACTTAGTACTGAGGTTTATAGTTTCCGAAATATAGCGTGTCAAATGTATTCTTTTTAAACTTTTTGTAAATATTTATCTTAATAATTGCATGTTGTGCACAAAATTTGGTACTTAAGGATTATAACTTTGTGTACCCCGATATATTAAATTTTTAATTTAAAATTCTTATCCCTTCGCATCTTTTATCCAAAAAAATAAGATAAACCTAGTAGGTGTCGCTTCGAGCAACCGTTTCTGAGCTAATCGGACTTAAATATTTTATGGCGTACTGGAACTGATCGGAACCCCCTTCACACTCTATCGAGGTTTAGGACTGATCCAAAAATTCGGACCGTGTTTAAGGGCCAACAGGCCAACAACAACAAAAATTACATAACAACGAAGGAACTAACAATGGTAAGAATGAACTGGCAAAAAACAAGTTGTAGGTTGTAGATTCGATCTTGGTCGATTTTCAAACAAACAGAGACTGCACGTAAGCAGTATAAATTGCCATAAGGCTAGTTCTAAAGTGATTTTGAAATTAAAGCAAACAACTTTAGCATTATATGAATATTTTATTATACGTTATTATAACTTGAAAACAACTTGAACTCGTAAATACACAAATATAAACAAATCACGTAACGAGCTCGGCCGATACTAGAGTATAAGCAATTTCTTTCAATGCTAGGAATCAACCTCACACACTATCATAATAATAATGCTTATAAATACTAAATGATTGGTCAGTGTAAGTAAACAGATCTAGTTCTAGCCAAAGAATATCCTTATAAATAAAAAACTACAAAATCATATGAAATGATTACAATAGTTCTTGCGCAACCACTGATTGCTTGAACACTAAGATAAAATACGAGTAATAATATAATGGATAAATATTACATATTACATTAGTGTCCATTGTAATTGTGGCAATAATCCAGCCACGACAATGTGCAATATCTTTGAAAATAAAAGAGTTAACCGTTTGCACTCTGATTTGCAAATAAGAAAGATTAGACCAGAGGGTTGGTATGGGGTCATGAGTTGAGCTAAATAACAATCAAAGCTAGGACTTTGTCGCAATGGTTATCTTGATATCAGCTATAGCATATAAAAATTTAGAGAATTTTACAAAGGGCCGAAATACATTTAAAACCTGCCATGTCCTTTGGTTAAATCGTTGCAAAGCAATAATTTTTAACTATTACCAGAATAAAAAAGTTTATTTGAGTTAAATAAAAATTGGTTTAACATTTTCACGAATTTTCTCTTATATCGCACAGCTGGTGGCCATACATTGATTGACTATTATTTTTTTAGAAATTATCACAAAAGAGGAAATTCCGTCAATAGACAAAACCCGCTCGGGTTTCACCAGTGTAGAAGTGTATTTTAACAAACCGAGTTGTGATAAGATTAAAGGACCGTTGTTTATACATTATAAAGCTCAAAATATCTTGTGTAATATCACAGAGAAAAGAGACGGAATAGATTTTTTATCTCCTTCTAATTCATTCCTTATACCAGATTTGAAGTCCAATTGCTCCTATAGAATTTATTTATCCAGAAATAGACATGATGCAGAAAAAAATGTTTCAATTCTTCCTGAGGTGAATACTAGAGCAACAGGTAAGGAAATGGGCAGACTTTTAATGAGTGTATTACCGATTTTGGCAGTTCCATCTTGCTTTCGTCTGTCAAATGATATGTATGTATTTATGACTGACAAGGACAAACAATAGTTTTTATAAAGTATAGTTATAACGGAAGAAGAAACACTGCAAAATAGGATTTTTTCATATTTCTCTTAAAAATCCGCGCTTCTCTTTAAAAAGCTGGTCAGCAACTATTAGTACCACGTTAGGTTAAATAGGAAAATCCTGGAAAAATAGAATGAAAAAGCGATGTGTGCCACACGACAGAAGTGAAAACTTCAGCAAAGCGGGATTAACATTGTGAAATACAAGTACTTTTTTGTGTTCTATATTTTGAAATTATACTTGGCACAACATCGATATTTAAAGTAAAATTTTATCTTGAAATAAAAAAAACACCAATTCGGTATTTTCAATCAGATCGATGGTATTTTTTGTTATGCCGTGTTCTTTAATATACGAAAGTCTGGTTTCTCCAGATTATTCGATTTTCCACTAATAAAATATTAAATGTTGACGTCAGTCGAAATAGCGATAAGTTCATATTCACTATTATATCAATCAATCACTATTTTGGCGTAGATTCATGTTTAGTTATTGGCTTTTTAAAAATTACATTTGAAAAAAAATAAAAATCATAATTTTTTTGATAGAAATCGATGTTTTTACATTTTTCCTGAAAGGTAAATTTTCCCGACTTTTTCGAAACAGTTATTTAAAGAATTTTTCTCCTGAAAATTCCCTATCGAACTGTCTCGAAATGTTTTCGATCGGCGCTGGAACGACCCAAAGTGGCCCCTCTTCAAAAAATACTCCCCACTTTCAATAAGGTTTGGAAAACCATCAAAAGGTACGTGCCAAGAAAGTTTCATCAAAACTGTTTCGTTTTTTCGACATTTATCGTGTATCAAAGAGAAATTTTGAAAAATCGCACATTTGACGTAATAACTAGGAAATGCAAAATCTGGTCGCCAAAAACAATGAACTGTTGGCGGTCCCCAAGTCAAAAAACATACCAAATGTCAATTTTTGAGGAAAATGAAGTTGAATGAGCAACACATAGCCAAGCGTAACGCATCACATAGCCGAGCGTGACGGCTCGGTCTTATTCACTACACTAAAAGTATCTTTCGGAAATATTTGTACTTTATAAACGCTAGTTTTTATTCTTAAAAGCTGTGCTTTTAGCTATACAGCTATAATCTAGCTAGCTATAATCGCGATACTGAATGCGTCGCTCGTGCCGTGTGAATAGGCAGGGCCGGACTGGGCCTGAAATTCGGCCTGGGCGCCAAATGGGATTACCGGCCCTCTGCTCGGGCTCTCATATTTATTTTTAAATAGGAGTAGGCGTTTTAAAATTGTATAAATTTATGAATTGTTTTCATTTAAATGCATAATTTTGAAAAGGAGAGGTATACAAAAAAACGCAATATTGGCCGTGTTTCGTTCTTTTTTTTCATACTACTGCACTGCAGTTTTTGCAAAACAATCGCCAAGCATTTTTTTTTTAAGTTTCAGAACAAATTTATAGAACAATTACTTATAAGAGGTAAATTTTTTTCATATGTAGAAATTTATTTATTAAAATAAATGTGAAAATTGGATTCGCAGTTGCTATTACCAGAAACTCTGACCATGTTTTAACACAATATATAGGATGGACCAACGTAATTTTTACACAGGCATTTTCGAGCAAATGATTTTTTTTTGAGAAACTCTCAGACCCGCCGCGCCGATTTTGTTTTCGAGGGGGACATTGATTAATAACATGGTATCCTTCATATCTGCTTCCCTCTAAGAGGGGTGACAGCACCCCTAAATTGTTAAATGAATATCTCGTTTAAATGGTCTTTTTAATTCCAACATTTTGAGGTTTCAATTTTTAAAATTGATCAAACGGTTACAAAGTTATGGGCCCTTTATTCTACGTCCTACGTCTTTTTTCGACTAACCAAAACTAATACACCAAAAACTGAAACACATAATATTACTCTGCTAATGGCGGCGACGCGATTTGCCTTCCAAAATAATAGAAGTCCTAACTAACTAAGACTACACAATGGAAAAAAACAAATCGGGAATATTTATTGCCTCGGCGCGCCGCCGCCGTGGCAGCCCGGCTGCCGCCGATCAGTGTTGCCGTTTCAGTATAATTGTACTGAATTCAGCACCAAAAAAAGATCTATACTTTGATACAACTTTTTAAAATGTTACGAAATTCAGTACAAAAATTCATTCTTCGAATTAGGGTGCAAAAATCATAATTTAATTAAATAATGTGAAGAGAAGAATAATTATTTGGTAACATATTTATAATATTATTTAAAATTATGTGGCACCGCGCCATTTAATTGGGCGTCTGCTATGCGTGTCTTGCTTGTGAATTCGCATTTAGTTAGGGAAATCGCCGAAAACATTTGTTATATAAAATAAATCTTTTTGATTAAATTTTTGCTCATTTTACTTTCAATTTTAATCATTAATAAACGTGCCACAACATAAATATATGATTTTTAGTACGTCATTAATATCAAATTTTAAAATGTATAGCCTTGCTTGTTGGGTAATAAAAAAATATCTACCACTGCAAATTAACATTTGGTTCATTTAAAACTGTCTCAGTACATTTTTGAAAGAAAATCGGTACATTTTTAAAACACAGCTGCGGCAAACAGCATAGCGAGTCCAGCTTCTGGTTAGTGGTTGCTTTGAGTTTTTAATTTTTTAACGTTTCTTTAGTTAGGTTTTTTTTTAGCGAAGCGACCGGCCCATTTTTGGGTCCGGCCCACGGGGCGTTCGCCCGATCGCCCGTTGGCCCAGTCCGGGCCTGTGAATAGGTCCATTTGAATGTATGTTTAACCTGTGTCTCGGATACGCGAATCTCGCATACGGTATCCTCGTGTCAGCCGCAGAGGTAAATAACACAATTTCTTTAACCCATATTGAAGAAGATGAAGAAGAAACTGATTGATTTTGTTATCGTTTTGCATTTCATGGTATACGATAACTTTTTTAAAATTCGTGAATTATTAATGTTTTTCAAAAAAAAATACTAACTACTACTAAATTTCTTTGGGGGTTTTGTCAGACCGTTGTCACTAGAAGGAAGAATCCCTTAATAGGCAAAGTGATACTTTACAATAAAACTTTCAGGTTCAAATGTAAACTGCTATTTCCCTCCTCAGTTAATAATACTATCTGTGTTAGTTGACAAAATGCAAGTGACTTGCTGCAAGACAAGACTTTTACCTGCATGACAAGACATATTTCCTTTTCTTGTCTCGCATGCAAGACAAAACATAACCCTGCAAGCTTTGAACATAGCTCTTTACTACTTTGAACGCCGATTAGTCACTTAAATGTCACTCATCTACTAATGTTACCATCACATTGACACATGCAAGACAGTAATTAATTTAGCCATCGAATTAATCCCTAAATTAATTAGTGTCCTGAATGTGTCATTACCTGTATGACATTAATAGATGTGTGATAGTTCAAAGTAGTGGCCGTAAGAATAATTAAGGCTAATTGTGACAGCATGGTATTTCAGTGATTTTCGAGAACATAACAGCGTTAAAAGTGACTTCGCAGGACCAAAATTGCATATCATTGCGTTGGTTACCTCCACATCTGACAACTGGGAAACTTAAAGAGTATAAGATAGTTATGAAATATGGCAGAAAAAACACATCAACAATGTCTACTTATCCAATTGTTGAATGTCCTTTATGGTCACAGTATCATTGCGCTGATATACATGAAAAAATAATTCCTAATGAAACATATTCTTTTTCGGTAAGTACCTAATTCATATAGTGTGTAATAGCT
>MU192805.1:255-27189 GCA_016904865.1 Pissodes strobi | reverse complement strand
GCCATAGGATCTACCTTTAGTGAAAAAAAAAAAAAAAAAAGACAAATTTCCAATTTCGCCGACAGTTTTTACCTTCAAAACGAATCCGGATCAATCTCGTTCGCGGCCAGTTGTGGCTACACTACGAGGGAGAATTTACGGTCAGTGTGCAAACGCCTTGGCTGTACTATTGGGTCGCGTTGAATTAAATAATTATTAAGATCGTTACTATGGCGAGATATTGTTGCGCGGATAATTATTGTATTACAAAAGTGGGTGACGGATTTCCATTTTTTAGATGCCCCAAAGACCCTATCAGTTAAGATTTATAATAATTTTTTAATAATATGCAGTTTTTCAATTACACGTATAATCGGTTTAACAAATATGTCTTTATTAAAATTTTGTTATTTACCTAAATATGGATAAAGACAATAGTGAGAAAAGAAAACAAGTACGGTAAAAATTAAATGCCCGTCACTACTAGCGTGAGCAAAAATCCGTTTATGTTTTAATAATTAATTAAAATATTAAAAATTAAAATATTAAAGTAAGTTAAAACTAACCCAAAGTAACCGAATTTAGGCGACTAACCAAATACATTAAAATTGGTAATAAAGTACGGAATCGGTTCAAATTACTAATATAAATTGAAAATAACTGTAATTAACAAAAAGTTGATTGCACGACTAATCAAAACTGGCCAAAGTAACCAAAAGCACTAAGGGCTTAAACCTATCGGTACAGATTAAAAATATTAAAATTAGTTGAAACTAACCCAAATTAACCTAATTTTGGGACTGACATAATTTTACCAAAAACATTTAAATTGGTTATAATGTGTCGGAACCGCTTCAAATGAGTAAAATAAATTGGAGCTAACTGAAAGTAACCGAAAGCTGATTGAATATAGCCAAAAGAAACTAAAAGCACCGAAACCGGCTAAAACGTATCGTAATAGATTAAAAATATTGGAGTAAGATAAAATTAACCCAAATTAACCGAATTTTGGCGACTAACCTTAACTAACCAAAAACAGTAAAATTGGTAATAACGTATTGGACTATAATAAATTTAAACTAACTGAAATTTACCGAAAGTTGATTGAACAACAAAGCTAACCAAAAGCAACCAGAAAAGCGAAAACATAAATCAAAATAGATTTAAAATATTAAAGTAATTTGAAACTCACTTAAATTAGCCGAATTTCGGTGACTAACTAAAATTAGACAAAAACATTAAAATTAATTATACTCGTAACGTATTTGAACCGGTTCAAATTCTAAAATATATAAAAACTAACTAAAACTAACAGAAATCTGATTGAATGACAAACCAAAACTAATCAAAAGTAACCAAAAGCACTAAAACGTATCGGAATAGGTTACAAAAATTAAAGTAAGTTAAAACTAACCAAGACGAGCAGACCTTTGGCGACTAACCAAAAGGAACGAAAAACACTAAATTTGATTATAACGTATCGGAGTCGATTCAAATGACTAAAATAAATAGGATCTAACTGAGACTAACCGAAAGTTAATTAAACGGCTAAACAAAACTAACTAAAAGTAAGCAAAAGCGAAAGAACAGGCTAAAACAATTCGGAACAGGTTAGAATTATTATCTACCGCAACGTCATGGCAAGTTATATATTAATAGATTTGCCTATCTACAAGTGGAGGGTAATTTTTTAGGTCTTCATATCGGCACCTTTTTTTATAATTATGTTAAAAAATATTATAATGTTAAAAAGGCATTTCTTTAAGTTCAGTTAGTTTTAATTCATTTTCATCACTTGAACCGACTCCGATACGTTACAATCAAATTTAATGTTTTCGGTTAGTTTTGGTTAGTCGCCAAAATTCGGTTAATTTAAGTTCATTTTAACTTACTTTAATATTTGTAATTTGACCGATACGGTTTAGGCGTTTTTGGTGCTTTTGGTTAGTTGTTCACTCAACTTTCCGTTAGTTTCAATTAGTTCCAATTTATTTTAGTAATTTGAACCGGATCCAATACGTTATAACAAATTTTAATGTATTTGGTTAGTTTTGGTTAGCTGCAAAAGTTCGGATAATTTGAGTTAGTCTTACTTTAATTTTCTTAATCTGTTCCAATACATTTAGTTCTTTTTGGTGCATTTGAGTAATCATAATGGTGAATTTGGGTTAGTAGTTCATCACGCATATGACATCATGTGTGTCAAATGTAGCATGCACTTTGTCGCAATTTGATGCCCCATAACAGCAAAACAGAAACATTTTCAATGTTAAAAGTACTACGGCAGACGTAGCGCGATGAGAGAAATTCTCACAAATGCAGCCAATCATTTGAGAAATGCACCCGGTTAATTGGCTATGTTAAAGAGGACGCCAAATAAGTCAGCTAGAGTAGTGGAGGACAACTCCGTCCGCAAAGCCATCTCCAAAAACTGACGATTTCGCAGAAAATGTGAGAGAAATACTCGTAGCGCGAGTAATGAAGTGTTTAGACTTTTAAGAAGCTATAAATTTACTTTACTAGCTTAATTTGTCCTTTTCATATTTAAATTCCCACAATATTTCTCAGGTACTTTGAACCTTCTGCTTTATACATGTTTTAATAGATGAATCAAGTTACAAAAAAAGTCAAATAAATTATTTTAATAGGTATTACCTTTATTTATAATGTTTTTGAATTTAGTATACGTTACTATTTTGTATAACTTTATTACATAGTTTTATTCATTTGAATCACGTATTAAAAATTACCTTAATCGCCCTTTGAAATATCGTGTATCAAATAATAACCGAGGAAATAATTTTGCATCAGCTAATACTTTTTGAATCTCCCCTCACAGGCTGCTTGCTGCTGCAGGTAGAGTAAAAACTAATTTTTTACCGTGCTGCGGCTTTTGCGTTTGATCCAAAAACATCAAACGATTTTTGCCAAGTGAATCTACTCGATATTATTTGTACTCTGCCAGTGGTAGCATAATGTAGTTCTTTCCCGCCAGAGTATTCATAAAATAAAATTTAGGAAAACAAGCCAGACATTCTCATCACTCTTATAGTAGGGGAGCTGGCCCGAAATCCAGTGAACGAGAGTTACCAAAATTTTAATTAATGCAGTTCGAATTTGAGCTATGCCAAAACCGACCGTCTGCCGCCTCATGATGTTACTTAACTAAGGGGCGGCTTTTAAAAAGAGGGGATGCTTACTATATGATGAACTACATTTATCAAAGATAATCAATATAAACTTGAATAATATAGTCGATCCGAAGTGATTTTGCACTACGGCATACGATCTTTAAGAATTGCTTTTATATAGCAGACGCCCGTCAAAATGACAGAAAATCACGATACACATATAACGGTATGCTGATTTCTAGACTCGTTTTTGACTCACCCGCGCATCTACGTCACCCGGGAAAAAACGTTCCTTTTGACGCTGTCATAGTTTATTTAGTTAAGTGAATTTTTAGATTTGTTTTGTGTTTATATATATTATAGGATTATTTAAATTAAAAACTTATAGTATAATTATGCCGAACTGTGCTGTGGCTACTTGTAAGAATAATAATAGGACCACCAAAGGGAGTAATATTAAATATTTTCGTTTTCCTAAACATGAGTTAGCAAATCAGTGGATTCGTGCTTGTCGAAGAGAAGATGGAATTAACATAAAAGATGGTGAGTATCTTTAATTATTAAAGCTTTACTTTATTATTTATTATTTTTATTACATATTTCCACGATTAACATGATTTTTTATGGCAGTGGCACACACTCTAAAGGGAGATCCTATGGCTAGAGATGGATCCTAATTTCACGTACCGTACCGTGATTTTAGCTGCCGCTAATTCGACATTCGGGTGCTGCTGTGCCTTAGTTCCGTTCTTTAAACATTCTTTTTAGATATACCACGATCAAGTCACGGTTCACGGTCTAGCCAGACACTATGTGGTTAAAAAATATTTGCCAAAATTTAAATAAGTAAAAAAAATAAAGCAACATGTTTTATTGAAGTGTGATTGAAGTGAAACTTCTTAACGCGCGCCGGGAGGAATATTTACACATGCTCACATACGATGGTACCAGGGTGCTAAAATCGGTTAGGTTCTGTAGCGCTACAAAAGCTCATTGTTGATTTGCGCACCTAATCGCGCGATGTCTTCGCGATGCAATCGTTCTATTCCAACAGCCCTCGTGGCCGAGTGGTCTAGGTGGTTAGGTCTCGATTCGGCGGCTCTATCGGCGGAGCGGCGCGGCCTGAGTTCGAACCCCGTTGCTTTTTTAATTTTTTTTTTTGAAGGTTAAATTCCTACTGTTTGCCAAATGAAAGAACCTGGACGGAAAGAATGCGGGCAAAAAATATCCTTGCATATTTAGATGCTGCCACATTTTTTTCCCAGTAATCCTAATTTATTTTCTGTCTAGTTTCCTATAGTGAATTTACATATTTAAATTTCCTACTTGAATACTTAATTTTGTTATTTTCCTTAATACTACTGTCTTCTATTATTTACTATTTTATTTACACAGGGAAATACGGAATACGCAATAAGTATACTATAATATTTATAATGTTTATATTTTATTCGCCTTGAAGCTATTTAAAATACGCGACAATAGGCAACAGTGCGACGTTTACTTAATTTTTAGCGGGGAGGCGGATTCGTGATTGGTCGCAGGATATATTAAATACACTTTGACCCTAGACCAACACCTAATTTTTTTTACATATTTTAAAATTTCGGCAGCGACTTGCTTTAGCCATTGGCGTGGAAATTGCCGATGCCGAACGGTGTGGTTATTTATATTATTTGGTTTGTAGGGTCTGGTGATATATAGGTTTTGTCGATTTTGCAAATTCTCTTTTTTCACTAGAAAGGGGGTGTCCTATATAGTAGTTTAAGCCAAAAAAGTCGGAAGATCCGCTACATTTGAACCGAAAAAATGCCCTCAAAGTTCGAGTTTTGACACAAATTTTCAGCACCACTTCACAAAAGCACTAGAAATTTAGACAAAACACATCTGAAAATCAATTGTCGGGGGAAAATATTAACTAGGATACATTTGCGACGGGAGACCTCCGTTTTGTTCCGGGTCCTAATTTAAAGCGACTCATAGCCATAGCCCCATTAAACAAAATCACAATTTTGTGAACAAAATTAAATTTTACTTGTAAATATCCATCCACCTTTTTACTGTCAACTGTCACAATAGCCAAAACAAAGATTTTTAAGAAGGCACACTGTTGCCAGACGTTTACTGTAGTTTCGTTAGCAAAATTCATTAGAAGAATGGTGCGCTATAAGCGCAGCATATTCACTACCAGCTAGTCATCTTGCAGCGGCATCCTTTGATTTGCGAAAGTCAATAACCAAGTTTTGCAAATTTTAGAAGAGGGTCATGACTTAATATTGTTTTAAACGCCTGGGCATCTGAATAATACTTTTGACAGTTCGTTTAATTTAATATATGATTTTTCTACGAGCGTGCGTAAAGTACTCAGTTTACGCATTCTAAAATTCGTAAAATAGGCTTTTTTAATGTGCAGTGCGTAAAATAAGTTATTTTACGCACTAGTGCGTAAAGTAAATCTGTCATATTTTTTGACATTTAGGGCAATGCGTAAAATAATATATTTTACGCACTAGTGTGTAAAATAATTTATTTTACGCACTAGTGCGTAAAGTAGTTTAATAATATTTTTGTTTTTTCATATATTTTTCGGTAGTAGAAAAAATTTTGTATGCTACTCATGTGTAAAGTACCCTTTTTTTATTCAATTTCAATTAAATTTTTTTTATCAATATTCCCATTTATAAAAAAAGGTTCACTTTACACACTTGTAACTTGTAACTATTTTATCGTCTAAAATCCGTTTAAAAACGATTTTAAAATGCACAATTGTATAAATATCCGAAATTTCCGAACCTCTCAGGGCGATAGCCAAGGCTTCGGACGAATTTGTCATGTATTTTGAAGCGAAAATTCATTTTAAATTCAACTGTGGAACTGAACCGCTCAGGTTACAGTGCCCTACACTCCAACTTTCCGATTTCGATAGAATTGACTAGCTGGCAGTGAATATAAGCTGTGCTATAAGTGTCTCTATTCTTTTTTTATTTAGGTGAATGATTTTTTTATTGTACTAGCACATCCTATATTGCTCGACGAGCGGTGTGTGTGCGAAGATGTTGATTGACACGGTTCTTGAATAGTTAATTTGGGGAACAGATGTCCTGGGAGCATATTCGCATGTAACAGGCAAGATGTCCATTCGGCAATGCCGATCGTTTCTTCATATGTGACGTGCACGATAGCATTTAGTCAGATGTCGTGACTGTTACCTAGAATCAACAAATAAGTCTTCAATTATTTTAACACTTCATGCATGGCCGTCCGCTCGCTTCGCTCGCTACGGGGCTCAACGAACAGAAACTAACCAAAACTAACCCAAAATAAAAAAAAGTTAAATAAAAATTTTGGGTTAGTTTTGGTTAGCACCTGATTAGTTTCTATTTGTTGAGCCCCCGTATAGGGAGCGAAGCGAGCGGAGGGCCATGCATGAAGTGTTTAAATAATTGAAGACTTATTTTTGTTGATTCTATGTAACAGTCACGACATCCGACTAAATGCTATCGTGCACGTCACATATGAAGAAACGTTCGGCATAGTCGAATGGACATCTTGCTTGTTACATCCGAATTTGCGTCCTGGGAGTGAGTTACACAGTGATGCAGTGCGCCAGACAAAGGAGTTCTTGTAAAGCGGTAGGTGTTTTCAGTTGTACGACAAACTGGTGCGTTCTTGCCGTCTATCGTGACTGTCTGACAGGCGTTGTCAGGGGCGGGATAAGACGTACCACATCCTGGGAACATCTGCCGTAAAAGTATCTGTAAAACAGGGATTTCTCGGTCACATGTTTGCGGTGTTTCAGACTATCCAGATTCCGGGTCAACTCCGGGTCACCGACGAGACGCACAACTCTCTTCTGAACGCATTCCAGTAGCTTTAGGGTGTGCTCTGGCGTGGCACCCCAGATGTGTGAGCAATATTCTAAGCACGGTCTTATTTGCGCTTTGTAAAGCAAGAGCAACTGCTGCGGAGCGTACATTTTTTGTTGCGAAATAGCGTACCAAGCTTCTGGGAGGCTGATTTTGCGACGTTAGCAACGTGTTCATGTCAGGACATATTGCTATTGACCGAGACCCCCAGTAATCCGATTGAATGAAGATGAAGGGATGGTCGATCCTGCCATAATGATATCATTGCCCGCCGTATGGTAAACGTGGCTGCTTGATGATTGTTCAATGTGCATTTGCATTCATTCATCGGAATAAAAGAGACACTCATTCAATTACATCATTCCTTTGTATGTATATATTCGTCAAATATTTCACTTCATACATGGCCCACTGCTCGCTCCGGGGGCGTAACCAAACAAACCTAACCCAAACTAACCCAAGACATTCCCAAATGAGGAAGAACAAACTAAAAAATATTTGCATTTTCGACTGACAAATTTATTTTTTTTTATTTCCGGCATACCTTGGGTTAGTTTGGGTTAGTTTTGTTTGGTTGCGCCCCCGAAGCGAGCGGAGGGTCATGCGTGAAGTGGAATATTAAATATGCTTAAATAGTAAACAATACTGTTATTACCCATAAGAAAATGTGCAACTTTTGGAAACACTGTGCCAGGCCCCCGGTGTCGGTTACTAAAATTTCATTATTTTCACGTTAAAATTTCAATATTTTCACGTTACACCTGGGAAAGTCGTAGTGGAAGTTTGCCCTTCTAGGGCAATTTAGGCTCAAAACGCGGATATTTTTTCGGCTCAAATGTGGCGAATCCTCCGATTTTTTTGGCTTAAGCTACTCTATAAAACACCCCTTTTCTAGCGAAAAAAAAAAGAAAATTTGTAAAATCGACACAACCTATATATCATCAGACCCTTAATTTGATGATATCTTTGAAGATTTTTAACCTTTCTTATATTTTTCTTGCATTTGGTGATTATTATACGCGGTTAACTAATTTTTATATATTTCGGATAACTCTCTTAACTGAACTCTCTAAATTAAAATTTTTATTACATAACAATTCCGAACGTTCTATAGAGAGCGTTTTGAAACATACTTGCTTCAATATTGCCTAACTTTTAATACAAAAATTGAATGCTAGAGAATTTATATGAATTAACTACGATAAACCGTTTTTTTCCAAATTGAGCGACGTCATCAATGACGTAAATACAAAACCTTCGGGAAACGAACTCTGCCTATTACTACAATACATTTATGTAATACGTACAACAAATAATATCATAGAATACTATCCATATTATAAAAATGAGATATTATTATATGACATATTTTGTACTATAAGACTGTAATATAAAAAAAAACTGTAATTAATTTTAACGTCTTGAACTAATCAATATTATCAATAATAATATGGTAAGAATAACCTCGTGCGCCTATGGGAAGGCAAGATTTTTTACGTGCTAGTCCTCTACCCCCTTCAGTCGTTGTTAAGGTTCACTCGCTTGGCGCACTATATACAGTTTTATGAAGAATTTTTTTTTTCATTTGGGCCTTTTCTTTTTGTTAATTGAGTGGTATATTTTAAAAACTACTTTTTAACGAAATCCGTTACGATATGTATGATTTTGTTGTGATATGTTTGTTAGCTTACAAGCAAAAAATATGGGATTTGCTCTATTACCTTGTCAAGACATAAGCGAAACTTTTATGAAGAATATTTTTTTTTTCATTTAGGCCTTCCCTTTTTGTTAATTAGTATTATATTTAAAAAATGGTAGATATATTTAAAAAACTACTTTTTAACCAAATCCGGAATCCGTTACGATATGTAGGGGTCGTCATTTCCTTGACAACTTCTTGATCTTGTCTTGATTTCAGGACAAGATCATGACAAGAAATGATCCCTGTTTTTCAAGACAAGACAAGAAATTAGTTCTCAAGTCCAGGATTTCAAAAGAAACCAACAAAATCTTGAAATTTCTTGAAAATGTAAAATAAAAAAAAACTCATTTGTTTTGCTAGTTTATTGAAAAAAAAACAAAGCACTGAAACATTTTTAATGGAATGATAAAAAAATTATTATGTAAAAAATAACTTTTTTATTTTCAAAGATTTTTGGATATGTTATGGCTTAAGGTATTGGGATCAAAAAGTACTTTGCAAACCGAGTCTACTTCAGTGGAAATGAAGTAAATATGTAAAAATGGGCAAACAATATTTGAAAGGGTTCAGAATATTGACTATTAAATAATGAGGTCAATACAAAGAAAATTAAAATTGTACTTTAAGTTTGGTAAAACTATATCTTGTGGGCTAAATTAAATTGAATAGTTTCTTAATGCTTAATGACTTTTTATTTGCAAGGGATTTTTTTAAATTATTTTTGGATATGATATGGGCTAAGATATTAGAATCAAAAAGAACTTTGCTCAGCTGATCTACTTCAGTGGCGTTCAGAATATTTGAATTTACGTATTTTTTTTAAATTAAGAAAAAATTAATTTATGAAGGAATGAACTTCAAAACAATACTATCATGACCGCGTGCCCCTCGATTCGACGCATCAAGTATAAACATCACATCAACTAATCTCATCCCGACTTTTTTACTTAGTTCTCAAATGTTGAAATAATACTTAAATAACCATTTATACATTTAAATTATTTTCTAGAGTAAAACTATCTATAATATATCAATTATAATTAGTAATATAAATATGGAATGAAAATGCTTTTATTCTTTAGTTAACACACGTACACGTATAATTAGGAACGTACCTATTATCGAAAATGTCCTTTAAAATCCCCCAAAACTGCGAATATTGCATTTCAAAACATATGTTCTATACACGCTTACATAGCAGAATCGAAAGCGTCGTTCCCGGGTGACGTCACACGTTTCTGTGTGGGAGGTTCTGCCTGCGCAAGAGCATACCGTTATATGTGTATCGTGGGATAATATGCATTTTTAAAATGACAACTTTATATGTATTCACCTCATAGAATCGTCAACATAACAATCGTCAACATCCATTCGGGCAGCATCTTCTGCATAGCTACATGAAGGTTGGCTATAAATATTAAAATAATTAAACAAAGTAATGGGAAAAATCAAGAAGTTTGTATCTGTGCCATTTTGGTAATAATTTTTTAGCCGCTGTAATAATATGGGTTGATACTAAAACAACATCAATGCCTCTAGACGTTTTTGTCAGTTTTCGAATTTTATACAAACTACTATAAAATTAATGCCTACTTTTGTTTATTAAATTTCAGCATTCATACACAGGGTTCCTAAATATCATAAAAGGGTGTTTCTTTACATCATTTTATGAAAAAAAGTTCCTATAAACATTATAGGTCTGGAACGCCTATAACTTTTTTGTAAGTCTTAATTTTTCCACATTAAAGAACTAAAAATAAAATATTTCTGTCTCTTGAATTATTGTTTTCGAGGAAAAAATAAATACAAATTTATTGTAAGCCTCAGGAGCATGTAAAAAAACATAACAAATTGAGAATTACTGCTTACAACATTTTTTATAACAATTATGTGACTAAACTCTATTTTTTTCAAGATAGCACGAGCCTATGTTTATATGATTTTTTCTTATAAAATGATCTGAAGAATCACCTCTTTTTAATTGAACATGATATTTAGGAATACCCTGTATATAATATTTATACATCCTACCTACTTACCAATCAATAGTCTTTTCCTTTTGCAAAAACCTTCTGTTTCTCTGTCTAAGATATTTTTTCTTTCCTCTGTAAACTGGCTTTTTCCCATCTTTAATCTTCCCCATCTTTAAAACTAATATTAAATAATTATTTATATAAAACTTACCGTTTATATCAATGATAATACTTACACTACACCAACAATTCGTATTTATTAGCAAATTAACAGCATCCAACACCTTCACACAAAATAACCTAAAACTCGAAAACACTCGCGAAAACAAACTGCAGAAAATATAACGTATAATACCGAAGCAAAAACATTTTCGGATAGCCACGATATCCGTTGCCATGCCGCTACGCGCTCCGCTGCTTCGTAGGCCTGCCGGTCTGCCGCGACATTGCCAGGTTGGCGGATACCAAGATTTTATGAGACTTTACGCCTATTTTTCAAATTCTCATTTAAAAAAGTTGTTATTTACAATAGAGAATTTATGTTTTAATAAATAGGTCTTAAAAATGATTTGACTAGAGCGCTCTGGAGCGCTTTTTTTTAATTAGAGAGTAAGTAAAAAAACAAAAATAAAAAAATTTAAATTGAAAAAAATACTTCCAGCGCTCTTAAGAAAGGTATTTTGAACAATTTTTGTAAAAACCAAAATTGAGTAAACTCAAAAATAAAGTCAGCAAACGGAAAACAGAATTTAAAGCCTGACTAATGCTCTTAAAAAATTGTAATTATTCGAGATAATCGTTTCATAAACATCTTCTTTAGAACCTACTACAAAACAACGTCAATTAAACAGGGTCTTAGCCGACAGTAATAATATTTATTATTTGTAAACAAGACTTTTTAGTAACACGTTTTATTTCGCCACTATTATTACAGCCACTCTTATTTCCGCCTTACACCTTCGCCAGTATAGTTATCATAATTGCATAACGCCATGAGTCGACTCTGTTACGCATACAATAACTATATCTACGCCTTATTTCTAATCTATCTATATACTCCGTATTATATAACACCGATTCGATTCTACTGCTGCGCCATTCGTTCTCCAGGGTTGTCACGTCCTCGCCTATTTGAACGTCGCACGTCGCCTCTCCAAAATTTGCTTGTTACATATTATTATTTTTACGATCACGTCCAACAAAGTTGCTGGCTTTTAGGTGCAAAAAGGTGTACCCGTATCAGGGGCGGTTCATGTACATACTTCCATTTCGACTATTTCTACACAGTGCGCAGCGGCGACCACCAATTATTCGGCTTCGCCGATCATCGAGCGGCATGTTATCGATGAGTCCACTGTATTATTTCAGGAAAGGGCACGAACAAGGTAGTATTAGATAATTAGATAAATAAATTACAACATACCACATTATAAAAGAAGGAAAGAACATCTTATGGAAATATGTCTGACAATATTGGAGAAATTGTAAGGTACGAGACACATTCTTTATATACGGGCATCCTAATATTCGCTACTATCGTAGTAGTCTAGCAACGTTGTAACCAATTGCGCCTCGATCGTGATTACCCTTCCACCGCAAGCTCTCCCCCTACATCTTCGCTCCAAATAACAAAGGCCTACATGCATGACGTCACGAGCGAAAATGTTGTGGCCCCCCCTGGGAATGTAGCCGACTCATTTTTCAACATACCATTCATGCCATGTCATTCAAGAGGGTGCTTATCCTTGCTTTTTTTTAACGATTTTAACGAATTTTGGGTAAAAATTACGCGTGGCACCCACAAAATTTTCCGTTAGCCTCTACCTACAGGTCCCACTGCGGCCTTATGTACGGTTCGCCCCCCCCCCCCTGAGAAAAAATCCTGTCTACGCCCATGCCTGTAGCACACATATAAAAAATTATAACTTTTCTGTCTTAGTCATATTCAAATGAATACCAAAATTAGTAAACATTATTTTTATTTTACTACAGAAAAATTAAAACGGCAATATAATAGGTATGCGAGATAATATTTAGTGCTTATTATTGAAATTCTGGATCCTGGCAATTGAATATGCAGTTGTTCTAGTTAATAGTTTCCTTTGGTGGCAAATCCGAAGATGTCGAAAGTTGGTGGGGCGCTGAGTTTTCTAAGATACAGATATCATTTAGTTCTTTGATTGCAGTTCCATCTTCCCTCAATTTAGTTAGAAGTGTATTGTGAAACACTGAATCTAACTTCAGATAAGTTTGATGGAGCTTACATTTGCGAGACCAGCTGGTTTTGCTATAGCATTATACACCTTAGAAAAGGTTTTACGCAGTTTCATGCACCTTTTTAGATCGTGACATATGCCATGGGCGGAGCTTCCTACTGTGCATCGCACTTTGCACGAATATTTAGTTTATTATCAGGATATGAAGATTTTAGTGCTCTGCCATGCTTACTCAAAGTTGCTGTAACAAATTTTGTAGAATGTTATAGAACGGACTGCATGATTAGGCCTATGGACACTTTCAAATTCTATGCTACAGTTCTCGTCGAATCATCAACATAACTTTACTTCACTTCTCTTCTTTATGGAATATTTCTCCTGACATGTTCCTCGCCCAAGTATACTGTCGTAAAAAATTCCTTCTATTATACCTCTACGTAAACATTAAACCCAAGAAATATTGCGTTTTGCACAGAAAAAAAAAGCATCATGCGAAGACAAATATATCGTGTAGTTGACCTATGTTTAATTGACCTAAGTACCTGTTTAATTAAATTTATCACGAATGACTTGAATTCACGAATTTCGCATATTTGATATCAATCTATAACATGTTTGAACAATATGTTTGAATGAAAAGGTCGAATTTCTTAAATCAAATAATTTATATTAATCAATTTATCAGAATTTGGCTTAAATACGTCAATGATTAACTGAAATCTAGAAATTTGTATGCGCCTTTAGAGTTTAGAGAACTGTTTAAAATATTTGCCCCAATCATTTTGAAGGCTAATCGAATATACAAGATTTTGAAGACTGATCGATTACCAGATTCCCCGTACTCGGCGTACGAATTTAATATGGCCGCAACGCGTGCGCCGGCGATGTAAAAGCACATGTTTAGTTCATCATGATGTTTAGGCGTGCATGCAGCTCCATCCATATTATTCACTGGTGTGTTCAGTTTAAATAATAAGGAAATAAGTGGGTACGGAGTAAATTTTAATGTGTAACCTGTGACTTATCAGCGTGAATAATGGACAAATTCCTTACTGTACGATAAGTGCATACACACCTCTTTTTTTTAGTGTAAAGGACCCCGCAGGGAGCTTATGGAGAAGTGATGATGATGATGATGATGCTAGACCCTCTTTACAGAGGGTTGAATGGCGCTGCTACGAGGCAATTTGCCAGCACACCCTTCGCCTGGCGCTTAGGGAGCGGTAGAGCTACCCTTCTACATCCGTTACACGTTAGTGCAGTTTGAAGGGCCTTGTATTCGGTGGGAAAGACCAGAAAGACGGGCCTGTGCCCCTGGTGATTCCCGAGCTTTATACAACTATAAGCTAATGAAATGCACAACTGAGTTCCTATGCAAGGAGGCTTCGCACACTGTAGGTATAACCACTTTCTGTCAGAGACTTCAAATCCCCGTAGGGAACACCCCCGACCGCCCTCAGGCCACGCTACCACGCACGGAAATTCCCTGAAGTCCTAGTAGGAATCACCCCACACTACACGACCCACCCCTTACACTGTCCAGCCGGCACGACTTTCCAGACACCCCCCGAAGGATTGGAACACGTTATCTAAGCAAACAGCTTCCACTTCCCGTGCCGAATTCTGTAATCCGTTTCCAACGTGTTCGTCCTTCGACGGCTGGACCGGAAGTGTATGGAAAAGTGGTTCCGGTCAAATTGGCTGAAATTTAGATATGATGTTGTTTTCGAGTTTCTGATCAAAAGTTATCATTGCACCAACGAAATCGTTCGAGCGGTTTTCGAGATATTGCCTGCCAAATCCCATTTTGGGGTATGCAGTAAAATAAGGCTTAGTACTGAGATGATATCTACCACAAATTGTAAATGCAGTTTTTTTTGTCACTTATATGTTACGAAATGACCGTAATTATGCTTACAATATTGAACACATATACTAGGAACATCAAAAAAGCCATTTACATTATACAGGGTGTGACAAAAATAAAGCAAAATACCAATAGCTATTTTTTCCGTCAAATAATTATTATTAATAGTACCTGTACAAATGATATTAACTAGATTATATCTGAAAATGTCGTATATATACCAGGTAAGTTAAAAAAGTAGTTTTTAACGTACAGGGTGCGTCAAAAAAGTTGCAACAACGCTACCAATAGAATATATACCTATTTCCTCTCAACGAATTTTTTATTAATACTTTACTTCACGAAAATAAATTAAAAAACAAAATGTCAAGTACGGACCAGAGAAGTCAAAAAAATTGTTAATATAGAAGGTGAAAGGAAAAGTAACACTTTTCTGTTAGACTTCTTGCCTTTAGCGCGCTATAGCAGTATATCGATCAGTATTATTCTTCTCAACTTATTAAGCAAATATTTCTTGGAAACATTTACGACATTCTGTAAAAAAAATAAAACGGCTATACGGTAAATAGAAAAAGAATAACCAGAGTAGTTTTATTTAAAAAAAATTCTTACCGTTATAGAATAATTTGAATATTTGCATTATGTCTTCTGTTACCAGCATCCAAACCGTTTCTAATAAGGTTGTAGCTGGATATTTTACACTGGCTTCGTATCGCGAGTAACCCAGATACCACAAAACTGACGCAACATGGGCACATGTTCCTAGTGTCCTTGCACCAGATTTACAAGTACAGTAGTGCATCTTCTTGTTATTCAATGACCAATTGATGTTTGTTTAATCGCATTGCGGTGGCGAGAGTAAATGCGATTTAATGTTACGAAATGACCATAATTTATATCTAATTTGCACGTCAAAAAATGCGCAAATAAAAATATATTTTTTTTAAATATGTGTAGATTGACAAATAATAATGAATTTATTCCAAAATTGTTGTACACATTGTATACACATTGTGCTGGGACCCCAAGAATTTTTTACTTACAACGTAGAGCTGCCCATATACTAGCTGGCTTGACATACCGTGCCGACTGTACAGAACAAAAACATATACTGTATCACATAGGCGCACCCAGCATTTTTATTGTAATTTAAAATACTAAAATATTTGGATTAAAGTTTTATCAATGTATATTTTTTTTTATGAGTATCGCTACACACATAGATTGTAATAGTTTATGTAGGTATATACAGTACCTATATGTATTTGTTCTGTAGAGTCGGCACGGTATGTCAAGCCAGCTAGTATATGGGCAGGTCTACGCTGTAAGTAAAAAATTCTTGGCGTCCCAGCACTTTAAATATGTATACAGTGTGTACAACAATTTTGGAATAAATTCATTATTTTTCAATCTACACATATTTAAAAAAACATATTATTTTTATTTGCGCTTTTTTTGACGTGAAAATTAAGTATACATTATGGCCATTTCGTAACATTAAATCGCATTTACTCGCGCCACTGCAATGCGAATAAACATCAATTGTTCATTGAATACCAAGAAGATGCAATTCGAGGATACTATTGAACTTGTAAATCTGGTGCAAGGACACTAGGAATCTGTGCCCATGTTGCCTCAGTTTTGTGGTATCTGGGATACTCGCGATACGAAGCCACTGTAAAATATCCAGCTGCAACATAATTAGAAACGGTTTTGGATGCTGGTTACAGAAGACATAATGTCAATATTCAAATTGTTCTATAACGGTAAGAATTTTTTTAAAATAAAACTACTCTGGTTATTCATTTTCTATTTACCGTATAGCCGTTTTTATAATCAATTTTTTTTTAAAGAATGCCGTAAATGATTCCAAGAAATATTTGCTTAATAAGTTGAGAAGAATAATACTGATCTATATACTGCTATAGCGCGCTAAAGGCAAGAAGTCGGTCAAACAGAAAAGTGTTAGCTATTTTTCCTTTCGCCTTGTATATTAACAATCATTTTTTTGACTTCCCGGGTACGTGTTTGACATTTTCTTTATAATTTATTTTCGTGAAGTATAGTATTAATAAAAAAATCGTTGAGAGGAAATAGGTATATTTTCTATTGGTAACGTTGTTGCAATTTTCTTGACGCACCCTGTACATTAAGAATTACTTTTTTGACTTACCTGGTATATATACATTTTCAGATATATTCTAGTTAATATCATTTGTGCCGCTACTATTGATAATAATTATCTGACGGAAAAGATAGCTATTAGTATGTTGCTCCATTTTTGTCGCACCTTGTACAATGCGAATGGCTTTTTTGATGTTCCTAGTATATGTTTTCAATATTTTAAGCATAATTATGGTCATTTCGCAACGTATAAGTGACAACAAAACTGCATTTACAATTTGTAGTATCCTCTCAATACTAAGCATTATTATTTTACCGCATACCCCAAAATGGGATTTGGCAGCCAATATCTCGAAAACCGCTCGAACGATTTCGTTCATGCAATGATAACTTTTGATCGGGAACTCGAAAACAACATCATATCAAAATTTCAGCCAATTTGACCGGAACCACTTTTCCATAAGCTCCCTGCGGGGTCCTTGCCAATAAGATGGATGACTGGCCCCTCGGCTGGTCCCGCATCAAGATCATTATACAAAAAGCTTGTTTCATGTAAAATTCATGCAGGTAGTTAAGTCACCACAACCTGTGGGAATTGGCCATTCAGCATGTAACCGAGCCCGTGTGACTGCCCAGTCATCAGATACACCGATGGGAACTAGATTTAAGCAATGTAATATAAATTACCTCCTAAGATAAATTTTATGTATGATCATTCTCTATTTAGCTATTGTCAAGTAAAGTCAAACTGTAGTTAGCTCCTAATAAATATTTTTTAAAAAGAGATTTTTGAAAGTTAAATACTTAAGTGGCGCAGTCGGTAGGATTGTGCGGTAGTGTTCATCAGAAAACGACCAGAATCTTCAGGCCAGATCCACTACTTGGGTTATCCAGCCCTTCAGCGCAATCAAAGGGACGAAGCTACAGCAGACCAGACAAACCAGCGAGAGAATCGGGAAGGAAGCGGAGACTACAGCAAACTGTAAGTGCCATTCCTTTCGTTCCCTTTTGACCCTCTGTATAAGGTACTCGGAAGATATAGATAAGCAATTTAATTTTAATTTCAGTCTATTGGAGACAAATTTTCGCAGTCTATTGAAGACAATTAGGTTAGTGAATTAATCAATCAAAGAATTTTATTTTTATTTCTCAATCGAAATAAACGAAAAATAATAATTATTAAATTAAAAATAAAATAAAAATTTTATGAACGAATTAGACGATCTCGTAGAGAAACTAAATTCGTTAAGTTTCAATAAAAACAGTACTGCAAGTACAATATTAGAATCAAGTAGTAATAGTACCGTAGGTACAGCGATTGTAGACGAAATTATATCTAGTACTGCAAGCACAGATATAATTGGCAGCATGCCTAACGGAAACGAAGATAATCAAGTTAGAAATAATATGAATTGGAATCTATTTAAATCCAAATTGGATAATATTAAGCCCTACGATGGCGATAGTAATACTTTAAACAAATTTATTTTAAAATGCGAGAACTTAATAAGATCTTATGCCGTATTAAACGATGATGAATTGAATCAGCATATTTTTGACTGTTTTCAGGAAAAACTAATCGGAAAAGCCGAAATTTTAGTAGGAAATAGATCCGAATTAACAAATTGGAATGATTTAAAATTAGCTTTAATACAATGTTTTGCTGATAGGAGAGATTTAGATTGTTTAGTACAAGAATTAACGCGAACGAGACCCTACAAGGGAGAACATTTATTAAATTTTGGTAGTAGGTTGCAATTATTAAGAAGTAGCGTAATACAACGTATTAGCAATGATAACACTCTTGATCAAAATCAAAAACTTTGTCATATAAATCTATACGACAAAACAGCGCTTAACACTTTTATAGCAGGTTGTTCCGGAATTCTGAAAAATAATCTGTATATTAGAAAACCAGATTCTCTGGAAGATGCTATGGGTTATGTAGCCGAATTTGAAAATTTTGAACGATTATATGGAAACTTAGGACAAACAGGAAATCCTAATAAAATAAATAACTCTATTAATAGACCATTTAATCATCAAAATCCCCAATATTTTCAGTCGCAGACAAACGCAAATTTCCAACCAAATTTTAATCGCGTGAACCCAAATTTTAGTAACCAAAATCAATCTAATATGTCTTTAAAACCTTCATGGCCCTCACAACCTATAAATATTCAACCGAAACAAATGCCGACCAAACGTTATCCAACCAATCGAGAAGTATTTGGTCCACCTCGTAATGTATTCAAGCCAAATCAAACTCCACCAAATCAACTTCCAAAACCAACTCCTATGTCAATTGCATCTAGAAATACAAATGGATTTACCAAAATAAATCCCCAAAATCATACCTTTTCTAGACCAATTAATCAATATCAAAGGCAAGTTCAACCATATCAAAACCCAAAATACGTTTTCGAAGAACTTTATTCAAATGAATTCGAGGAAGATGAATCGAATAATTTCTCAAACTCATATTCCGACACGTATTGTGACGAAATTCAATATGAACAACAAAATCCTATAAATATCAATAATCAAATCGATTATGACGATAATGCCCAAATAGAACAAATTCATGAATTATCTGTAAACGATAATAATGAAAATTTTCTAGACCCAGGCCCATCAAAACCACAAGCCTGACGGAAATTAATATTTCTTCCAGTAACGCTTTACCATATATACAACTCGAATACCCGAAAATAAAATTATTAATCGACACAGGCAGTTTTCGTTCTATTCTAAGACCTACAGTGGCTGAACAGTGTTTCCCACAATGTATTTATCGTTCTCAAAATATTATCAAAACCACCATAGGAAGTGAAAATACCCAATTTCAAGCCGATATTCCAATTTTTCTAAAATATGGTAACAATCACGAAATCAATTTTATTCTTTTTGACTTCCATGACTTTTTTGACGGAGTTATAGGACTAACTGACCTAAAGAACATGAATCTAAATATTGATCTAATTAATCAAAGATTGATTGGACCTGATATCGAAATTCCATTCAAATATAGAGAAAATTTGGAAACAGATTTTTCAATCACTCTTAATCCAAACGAAAAAGTACTAAAGAATATTCCAGTTAATATTTATGAAGGCGATATTATTGTAAAAGCAACACAGCTAGATAAATTAATAATTCCACCCGCACTTTCTCGTGCAAATAACGGATTTGCTATTTTAGAAATTCAAAATCCCCATGATAAATATATAACTGTAAAATTTAAAGAACCATTAAAAGTCGAACCGTTTGAACAAAATCAATTCGAATTATTTAATTTCGAAACGTTTACGCAAAATCAAAAACGCAATCAAGAAAATAAAATTTTCAAAAATAATTTAATTCGTACGCAACATATGAACCCGGAAGAAGAGGAAGCGATTTCCAAGTTATGTAAAGAATTTTCTGACATATTTTATCAAAACGATGAAGAATTATCTTTCACATCCAAAATTAAACACGAAATTAGGACAACGGACGATATCCCTGTACACACCAAGTCATATCGATATCCATTTGTTCATAAAGAAGAAGTAAGACGCAAATGAATGAAATGCTCGAAAAAGGAATAATAAGACCATCCAGTAGTCCTTGGTCATCACCCATCTGGATTGTTCCAAGAAAGGTCGATGCTTCTGGAAAGCAGAAGTGGAGAATTGTTGTAGATTTTCGGAAAATTAACAAAAAAACAATTTCAGATCGATATCCAATCCCAAATATAAGTGATATTTTGGACAAGCTAGGACGAGCCCAATATTTCTCTACACTAGATTTAGCTAGTGGATTCCATCAAATAGAAATGCATAAAAACTCAATCGAAAAGACCGCATTTAGCGTAGAAAATGGACACTATGAGTTTTTAAGGATGCCATTCGGATTAAAAA
Organism: Pissodes strobi; assembly: GCA_016904865.1. Lineage (NCBI taxonomy): Eukaryota > Metazoa > Arthropoda > Insecta > Coleoptera > Curculionidae > Pissodes > Pissodes strobi. The sequence goes on along the minus strand of MU192805.1, from coordinate 6,429 downwards.
ATGCTCCATCCACTTTCCAACGAGTAATGGATGAAATTTTTAAGGACGTACAAAATAAAATTTGTATGGTGTTTATGGACGACGTAATCGTAATAAGCACAGGCCTAACAGAACATATTCAAAATCTGAAAATAGTATTCGAAAAATTAAGAGAAGCAAATTTAAAAATCCAGATAGACAAGTGTGAATTTTTGTGTAAAGAAGTAGAATTTTTAGGACACGTTGTAACACCCAACGGAATAAAACCAAATAAAAAGAAAATTTCTGCAATACAAAAATACCCCATCCCAAAAACACAGTGTGAAATCAAAGCATTTCTTGGTTTACTCGGTTATTACCGGAAATTTATAAAAAATTTTGCGAAGTTAACCAAACCATTGACACAGTGTCTCAAAAAAGATAGCAAGGTAGAACATACAAAAGAATTTGTTGATTGCTTTAACACTTGTAAAAATACGTTAACATCAGAACCAGTTTTAGCATACCCTGATTTTTCCAAACCATTTGAATTGACCACTGATGCCTCAAATTTTGCTATATCAGGAATACTTTCACAAGAAAACCACCCAATTTGCTATGCATCTCGTACATTGAATCCAGCAGAAATAAATTACTCAACAATAGAAAAAGTACTTTTAGCTATTGTATGGAGTTGTAAACATTTCAGACCATACTTATTTGGACAAAAGTTTGTAATATGTACCGATCACAAACCGCTACAATGGTTGATGTCATTAAAAGAGCCAAACTCAAGACTAATGCCCTGGAGATTAAAACTAGAAGAATTCGACTATGAAGTAAAATACAAGAAAGGAAAAACAAACCAAGCAGCAGACGCACTTTCAAGACACCCTGTAGATATCAACGCCATAGAGACGGAACCAATATTTAACAATTTAGGCGACTCAGACGAAATCATAGAAGAATTTTTGTTACATCGAAGTGAAGAAGATTTACCTAATTTAGACAATCAAACAGTCGAAGAACTTTTGAAATTGAATATCAATGAGCCAAAAATAAAAATTATACGCGATATTCAAATTCAACCACCAAAGATTCAATTACCAGTAGTTCAACCATCCACTGACAATGAAACAGTGCATACGTCAGTAGAAAACCCGATATTTGCAATACCAATATCCGAAAGACCGATCAATGAATATAAAAATCAAATAATAATCACTGACGGAGAAGTAGAAAATATTCAAATACGAAGAGAAAAAGTCTTTGAAAATAATAGGATGTATGTCACTATTTCTAATAGAAATCCAACACCTCATATCGTAAAATTACTAAAAGAAAATATAGACCCTAAACGAGTTTATGCAATTTTCTTTAGAAACGATTTATTAGCACGAAATTTTACTGTGACTCTGCAAAACCTATTTCGAAACTCTGCATATAAATTAGTACATTGCACTACATTTCTAGAAGATATTGAGAAGCTCTCTGATCAGAAAGAAAAGTTAGAAATGTATCATACGACTAAAACATGTCATAGAGGCATGAATGAAATGAAAGCAGCACTCAGCCGAATATTCTATTGGCCAAGAAAGTCTATAGATATAGAAAACTATATAAACAATTGCGAAACTTGCCAAAAGAATAAGTACGATAGAGATCCACCAATAATCAAATTTAACCTCACTCCAACAGCCTCAAAACCATTTGAGCACATTCATGTGGACACTTTCAGAATTAATAGCGAAGCTTTTGTCACCGTTATCGACTCATTTTCTCGATATGGACAAGCCTACCCTCTTAAAGCTATTACCGGAGTAGAAGTGATAGAAAATGTATTCAATTTTATAACACATCACGGACTTCCATTAAAAATTACCGCCGATCAAGGTACCGAATTTAAAAACAAGGAATTAGAAGATTTTTGTAAAATGTACAAAATCGAATTACACTTTACTACACCCAAAAATAGTAATTCAAATTCCCCTGTTGAGAGATTTCACTCATCAATTATAGAAAGTTATCGTTGTTTACAGGAAGACCATAATAATCTAAATACGGAACAATTAATCAAACGAGCCGTTATGGGATATAATAATTCAATACATAGTGTTACAAAATATACCCCATTCGAAATTATCACAGGACATATAAAATCAATAAATCCGTTCGATCTTAATGATAATATGATAATTTCAAACTATGTACAAACTCATAAAGAAACATCGAATAAGCTCTATGAACGTATAAAAGAAGTTAACGAGCAAACTAAACAGGACATAATCGAAAAGCGAAATGAAACAAGAAACGAACCCCCGGATTTTCAATCTCAAAAAATCGCCTATATAAAAAATAAACAACGAGGAAAAATGTATCCTAAATTTAAGAAAGTTAATTTAAAAGGTCAAACAGACATCAAAATAAAAACAAATAAAACATCATATCATAAGAGTAGCGCTAGGAAACCTAAAATTAAAATGAAACAATCTTTTCAGGTTAACGATGCCGAAAAAATTGACGACTCTGTTCCTAGTACTTCACATAGGACTGACGATAGGAGCTGACATTCAAGTAACAAACTTAAATAACCCTATCCTTCCTATAAAATATAATAATATAATAAATAAGATACTTAATTAATCAATTAGATGATATCGAAAATAATTTCTTAATAATTAGAAATCATTTATTATTATCAAATGCTACGAATCATATTTCTTATCATGGCTTAGCGGAAAACTTACTTGTTAGAACAGAATATTTAATTCAAATCGCGAGTAATAAGTTACAAAATTTACACCCACATATCAGAAAAGAACGAGGATTAATAAATATTATTGGAAAAGCAAGTAAATGGCTATTTGGTACGTTAGATTCGGAAGATAGTCAACGATATGATGAAGCAATAAATATTTTGAATACAAATCAAAAACAAATTGCCAATGAAATGAAATTGCAAATTTCACTCTCAAAAAATCTAATAAAGAATTATAACAACACGATTATTACTCTTAGCAAAAATCAAGACAAACTTCAACTTGGTTTAAAAACGCTTCGTAATACAATGGAACGAGAAATAAAGTCCTTAGGAGATTATCTTAGTTTTCAAGGCATTCTTACGCAATTAAATTTAGATTGCCAAAATGTAATTATGTTTTTGGACAATTTAGAAAACGCTATTATGTTCGCAAAAATAAACGCTCTTCATAATAGTATTCTTTCGAGTTTTGACTTAAATGAAATGTTAAAATACTTAACAAAGATTTACAGGAAAAATGAAATTCCAAGGTTCCAAAATATATTGTCTTAATATCAATTTTTTGGTACGCAAATAACTTTTTCGAATTCAAAGCTTATCTTTGCTATTCATGTACCGATACTGAGACCCGAACCTTTTACCTTTTTTCATATTTACCCAATAATCCAAAATCAAATGATATTTATCCCAAAATACCCTTACCTGGCACAAAATGATGAAAAGAAACAATTTTCCAACAACGTTTGCCCGACCGTTGAAGAAACGTACTTCTGTCTGGAAGAATTTCACCCTCGTGACGAATGTGTCAACAGTTTATTGATGAACACACCGACAGCCGACTGTCCAACTTTCAAAATCAATATTGAAGAAGCAATCGTAGAACAAATCACGAAAGAAATGGTTCTAATCCTGCCAATTAAAGCCGAAAAATTATTAGCCAAATGTAGCAGCGATCAATATTTGCCAATCGAACAATCAGTTCTAGTCAAAATACCTGAAAGCTGCGAGATCCAAATCAATGGAAGAAAATTCCTGAATGATGTGAAACTTCAAGAAGGAAAACCATTAATCCTGCCAGAAATCAAACTGTCTGCAATAACGCACGAAACTATTTTGGAAATGCCAAATATAACCAAAATTAATCTTGACAAAATTTATCGCCTCAAAGATGCAGCCAATCAGCTGACTTCGTTTAGTATTGACAGCCAGCAACCCCAAAATACGTCATTTTACATCACCCTTGTGTTTTGCTCCCTAATTATTATAATTCTAGCAATAACACAAAGAAGAAAAATCTACCAGTTATGGAGATTCACCCAAAATAAGAAACCTAGGGATGAAGAAGAAGCCACACCCATGGAAAGCATTCCTTCGAAAAAACACTCCGTAATTTTCGAATCTTAAGGATGGAGGAGTTAAGTCACCACAACCTGTGGGAATTGGCCATTCAGCATGTAACCGAGCCCGTGTGACTGCCCAGTCAGCAGATACACCGATGGGAACTAGATTTAAGCAATGTAATGTAATTTACCTCCTAAGATAAATTTTATGTATGATCATTCTCTATTTAGCTATTGTCAAGTAAAGTCAAACTGTAGTTAGCTCCTAATAAATAATTTTTAAAAAGAGATTTTTGAAAGTTAAATACTTAAGTAGGTGCATGGGTATAATATGATAAATTATAAAGTATAGAAGCAATTTTTTTCTATTATTTTTTGCTTGTTTCGAAATGTTTCGATTACAAGGAAGTCGAATACAATAGGTAATTGTAAAGCCGGGCTCCCATTCTCGTGTATTTGGCAAGTACGCAAATATTTGCATACTTGGGCATACATGGCAAGTACATCAAGTTCCGAAGTCAATTTGACAAGTGCAGCGTTCCCATTACTCCTGTATTTGACAAGTACGCCAATACTTGTGTACTTGGCAATTAAGCATTTGCTCGATGATTCAGTGTTCATTTTCTTTCGATCATGGATAGTCGCGCCGCTGCAGCTGCAGCGTTTGTGGTAGTAGCTGGCAGCTATATTGTGATGAGGAGAAAAAAAAGCGTAGAAAGCAAAAAGAAGAAGAAGGTGGTGGATGACCTCTTTGAACAAAAGTCGAGACAGGTAAGTTATTATCACTATCCTTATCGACCAAAAGCAGAAACAACTTGAGACCACTCCATTTTGAAAAAACTCTCACCACGTGCACACGCGACCGAAGTCAAACCCGGAATAACAATACCAACTGCCGAAATATTTGCGGGACAAGCAGGCAAGTAGTGAGAGTGCATCAACAAGTATGCACCTGTCAAATACGCAAATAATTGTAATCACTTTGACTCGCACCGACAACCGCCGGGACTTCGCCAGTGGCCAATAATTGTACAAATATTGGCCAAGTATACCACTTCCACTACTTGGCAAATATGAGCAATTGTCAAATATTTTGCTTTCAGCCGGGCTCCCATTCTCGTGTATTTGGGAAAATATTTGTCAATTGCCTATATATGCCAAGTAGTGGAAGTGGTATACTCGGCCAATATTTGTACAATTATTGGCCACTGGCGAAGTCCCGGCGGCTGTCGGTAGAAATTATGCGAGTCAAAGTGATTACAATTATTTGCCTATTTGACAAGTGCATACTTGTTGATGCACTCTCACTACTTGCTTGCTTGTCCCGCAAATATTTCGGCAGTTGGTATCGTTATTCTGTTTTTGACTTCGGTCGCGTGTGCACGTGGTGTGAGTTTTTTCAATGGAGTGGTCTCAAGAAGTCGTTTTTGATTTTCTCGATCTGTAGAAATTCGAAGTCGGTATAGGACATTCGCAGGAAATTCTCCATTCTTCCTGATGGTTCTCTAATAAGGTCCTCTAACATAATGGAGACATTGTACCTGAAACAAAAATTTTGCCTAGTATATCAATTTTCAGAATACCTACAGAGGTATGGTTTCTGCTTTTGGTCGATCAGGATAGTGGTAATAACTTACCTGTCTCGGCTTTTGTTCAAAGAGGTCATCCACCACCTTCTTCTTCTTTTTGCTTTCTGCGATTTTTTTCTCCTTATCACAATATAGCTGCCAGCTGATAGCACAAACGCTGCAGCTGCAGCGGCGCGACTATCCATGATCGAAAGAAAATGAACACTGCATCATCGAGAAAATGCTTAATTGCCAAGTACACAAATATTGGCGTACTTGTCAAGTACAGGAGTAGTGGGAGCGCTGCACTTGTCAAATTGACTTCGGAACTTGGTGTACTTGCCAAGTATGCCCAAGTACGCAAATATTTGCGTACTTGCCAAATACACGAGAATGGGAGCCCGCCTTAATACGTACGCCCGAATATAGTTTCCATATGTATTATACAATACGAAAAAAGGTTGGGTTCAGTCAATATTCTATGTTATTGTCTCAAATAAATATGTATTAGGAAGAACTCTGGTTATTTTTAATGAAACCTATACCC
>JAEQML010060426.1:0-27191 GCA_016904865.1 Pissodes strobi | reverse complement strand
CACTAGACGGAAAAAGTGAGAATTTCCTTTTCCATGTTCGCGCTAGAGCGCAAAATAAGGATCCACGGCATTCGCCGATTTTGCGATTTCATTTGAATTTAGTATTTAGTTATTTTGCGCGCGGCTGTAGAAAAAAACATATTGCTATGCCCCTCACCCTAGAGCTCTCAGAGACAAATAAATATTACAGGAGATGAAAAAGTTATTAGTAACGACTTACAAGCTGATTTTCAGTGTCCTGGAGCCGACACGCCTGCTCTTTATTATAAGTCAAAGCAAACAGTTATAAGTTTACAATAGCTGATTTGACCAAGAAGAAAAACCAAACCTTGTAGGATTATGACAAAGTTCACCGATTTGATTGGAACGAATTAGTTTTGCAATATTCGCCCACGATTTCAAGGTTAGAGCACTTAGAGCGACTGAGTTTCAATGACTTACTGGGATGGATCTTAAAATCTGTGGATTACGGAAAACGTTCCTAGAGATGCCACAGACGAATTAACATAACTAACTTAATGAAAAATGCAAAGAAAAATTGTTGACCCTTTATTGTTCATGAGCTCGAATTTACATATGTTTTTAATTAAAAAACATCAGGAAGTTCGTTGTCATGTTTTCTATGCCATTTCTACTGGAAATGCAATTGCCTGGCTTAATATAAAACTTACGAGATTTGTAAAACTTGTAAAAGATACGCTATTTAGCTTTTTATAAAGACGTTTTGGAAAGAAACAAATTTCGTTGAGGTTCTTATTAGGAAGACAAAGTAGAATATGCCAAAAATGAATGATATTAAACTTGAACAGTTTTAAAATACTAGACTAGAGCTAAGTGAAAATTATCAGAAATATTTGATTTCTAAGAGTATAATTCTTTATTTTTACTTCGATTTTTATGATAGAATTTTGTAAACTACAAATTTTTTTGTTAAGATGTATAGACCCTTACTACTTGTTTTACGTTCAGTCTCTTTGTTGAAGTTGAGTTGTAGGTACGTACTTAAGCGTTACTGCTAGTTTTAAAAGTATTTTTTCTTCAAACGTCAGTAAATCCGTCATTACTCGACTGTGTAGGCGGCCGTGAAGTTTCGTTTTTCCTCCGCCGGAGCTTTACTTTTCACTTTTCCGCCGGCGGAGGTAAAAGTGTTATCATAGCAACGTACATACAATACAAACAAACGACAAAATAAGCGTCAACAACTCAAGATTTATTAAACTACAATTTGTATTTATCACTCAATTTGTGACTGCATTTCTAAAAATCACTAATTTAGGAACAAATTGGTTATTATTTAATCGAACTTACTCAATAACTGCTTATCAATACGGAATTAAAAAGCAATCGGCGACGAATCTTAAAAAAATAATTATTGTTGACAGTGTCCACTGACAGCTTTATGTTACATTATATTCACCGACACCGGTCTAAGCAAGGCCACCTACGACCGTGGTCTAAGCCGCCTTGCGAACCCATTTATCTTTAATAATAATTAGATATTATTACTATTAAAAGGAGATGTTTTTGCATTAATTTGTCGACATTTGAAGAAAAAACAGCATATTTTATTTGGAGGAAAAGTTACTTTTCATGGCTTGCTCTCTATTACCAGCCTCACTCCGTTCGGCTGTTAAACACGAGCGCGCCATGGAAAGTATTACTTTTCCTCCATATAAAATAATATACTATTGTGTTCGGTGGCTTATAACATTTCTTTATGTGAAATATTTCAAACAAATAATGTTAAAATACGTTTGTTGAATATAATTAATATAAGAGGTAAAGTTAGTGTTTTTTTTGGCTTAAGTTAGCCAATTTAAAAATGGTTAAGAATATTAGTATAAATATGGTTAAAATAAAAAATAAATCCTAAACATAGCTTTAAAGTTTAGTCGCAACCGATAGATCTAGTTGAATGAAAACAGCATTACAATACGTATGGAATATATTAATAATATAAAAACTTATATAAAAATTCTAAGAAAAAAAAACGAAAAAATATTTAAAATATATCTAATGTATAGAAAATAATAACGGAGCGCAACGTTCTTCATGAATTCCCTAAAATGATATTTCCGGAATTGTCATTTTGTTAGTGAAGGTGCGATATACGAAGGGATTTTAACAAGTTTGTTGCTAGACTCATAACTCATTTTTCTATATTGCCTGAAAGGTTGATATTAATTTGGATACGTTTCCTGAGAAGCACGTATAGCTTATGGCACGCTCTTTTCAATTCTCCCATAAGTTATGCCAATATCGATTTGCTCAGTTTCAATAAAACTACCGGAAAATAGCTAATACATAATAACGATTTTGTCTCTTGAAGCCACGGTCTAGGCGTTAAAGATCATATGATATCTCGCCTTAACAATAATTACTGGAATTTGTACAAAATGACAATGAACGAAAAATTTAATCAAAACACCTTGACGTAGTGAAAAATTATCTAAAAATCTAATATAGGCTGGTCGTCTTAAAAATTCGTATTTATGTGAGCTCCGGTTAAACAGGCGGCACAATTTTGACATGTCAATTTTTTGCCTCCCAATCGATTGAGAAAAAAAGAAATAATGCTTGGAAAGTAACCTTGTTGACATAAACTAATAAGTTTGAAATTTCTATTTCCCTTTTGTGATTTTGCTTATAAATAATGCTTCCCTTATTAGCTTTGATGCTCAATGAACATTAAATAAAAGCACCAGGGTAATAAGCTCGTAACTCTATTTTAATCTTTTTAGACAAAATTATTGTTGTATTAACCTTGTTATATTAAATCATAGAAAGTACTCTTTAGATATTTTTGTCACGAAATTTCCAGTTCATGTGGAAACAGTACATTCTTGTTATTATTATGTCCGTGCCGTTAAACTTAAACAACCATCAATAATTTATGGTCTGTGAAATACATCACGTTCAATCGTTATTTTTTCAAATTAGAAAAAAATCTGAGACTACTAACTGTACAGAATTATTATTATGGAAAGCATATAGTCAGATTCAGATTCAGTCCACTTAATATAAAAACACGTAGGGCCCTCTGACATTTTGCAAATCTGTATGCGCACATTGTACTGAAAACGTGAAAACAGAAGCGTCCTTAATAGAAATGCAATTTTCCTTAAACACGGTTTAAATTTGGAAACAATTTAGTAATTGTAATAACCCAGGCTTTTGTCCTCTGTTGGGCTACCAGTATGTCTCTCTAGCAGCGTATATTTGGTGTGCCAGTATTTGAAATTTTGGTGTCATTAATTTGTGTGGTTACTTCTGTAATCTTTTCAAAATTAGGTTTAATTTCATATAAACAATTTCCGACAGACTTGAACACACATTTTCCATTATATATGCATTGAGTTCCAGCTGGAACCTTCGGCTAGATGCACTAAAACTGGGCTTTAACCACAATTCCGAAACAGGATTTTTGCACTCGATGCGCGTTTCGCTAACCATATTAGCATCATCAGGAGATGATTAAAACTAAAATTAAAATCTACCTAATTCCCTTTTATACTACTGTTTACTCAATCAAGCGAACTAAAAAGGACCAATCCTGGAATCCCACTAGTCACGCTGGATTAACCAATACAATGGACTACGGAATAGGCCCTCTATCTCTATTTAAACTATTCTTACATTTAATAATTTCCATACTTTCATATGCGTCTAATAATCTCCTATCAGTTATATTATGAATTAATTTTAAATTTTCTATTGTTATTGTATGATTATTATCAAAAGCATGCCCCGCAACACTTGATTTTTCTGTTCTACCATACTTTAAATGAGCTATATGTTCTTTGAATTTCGTCTGTATAGATCGTCTAGTTTGCCCAACATATTTTTGGTTACAATCCATACAGCCAATTTCATATATCATTTAGAACTGTATCAATAGTTACAGTCTACAGTATTTTTTTATATTTTTATCTATGCACGTAAAGCTTTTGTGATAAGATTGTATCTGCTCTCTCTATTAAGAAGTCTATATTTGAGATATAGGTCTTTATTATCACGCGATTTTGCATTCGATACAAGGTTTGAAGTACGATATTAACAAATAATGATTTCTGAACTATAGTGTAGTTTAGAACCTTCGGCAAAATGCACTGAAACAAAGTTTTATCCAAAAACCTACTTCCTGAAAAAGTTTTTGGCGTACCCTAGTATACTGAAACTTATATGGTATTGAGATATATCTTGTAGTCTAAGATCCGATATTAGAAATATATTCCCTCATCTGTTATTTGAATGTGTTAGATTATAATTATATAGATTGATAAATCGCACATGGGTTGCCTAGCTAAATCTGAGGCCAATGCCATTATACAGGGTGAGACAAATTCTCAATTTTTTTTTGTGGATCACACCACGCTCACAGGAAGTGGTGGATCGCTCTGGTTAGGTAAATTAGGGAGGAGTAATGGTATAGGACAGAATAATGAAAATCAAAAGTCTTTCAATGTTTTCCATCTCAACATTTGGTCTCTCCGAAATAAAATTGGAGAACTTGAAGCATTTTTGCACGTAAGTACTAGAAAGTATGATGTTGTGTGCATCTCGGAACAATGCATGTGCGAAAATGAGATTGACTCTTTACATTTGGCTGGGTATAGTAGGACGGCTGTCTATCCCAGACCGCAGCACAAGCATGGGGGAACTATAATTTTCTCTATGAGTGAACTGATTTGCAAGAAATTGTGAAATTAGTGCAGCAGAATTCTCCATACAGAAAGAAATTGTAATAACGTTTATTTAATGTCAGTCTTTGAACAGTTGTTAGTAATTCTTAGTGGTAGCAACAAACACTGCATTATAAATGGTGACTTTAATATACATTTTGAGAGGAACTATGACCTAAGAAATAATTTTATAGACCTAATAAAATATGTACATGTGGCTTTGAAGAAAGAATATTTATTAATACCACGGTATAAATAGTATTATTTGTACTCTATTAATACTAGGGAAACATCACTATATAGATAACATATTTACAAATTTTAGTGCAGGATCAAAAACGCCTATAATAGAACTCAACAAGTTCTATTATAGGCGTTTTTGATCCTTTACTCTCGGACCATAGGGCAGTGGATGTGGCCGTGTCGCTGCCATCGTCTGGTGCCCGTGATGCAGTAAAACCGCATCCAACATTGTATCGCCCTCTTACTCATAGAGGACAGTTTTTGTTCTTTCAGGTTATGGACGCAGCAGACTGGACCTTCTTGAATCACGAGACCTCTGCAGAATTAGTTTGTAACGTATTTGTGGATAAAATAAAAAAAAATGCACTAAACAAAGGATTTCCTGTTGTTTAAGGCGTAATAAGGGGTCGAGGCAAGGTCTCGTGGTTTACGGAGGAGCTAAACGGAATGAGAGAAACACTTAATTTATTGCATGAAATATGTTGTATGACTCGGTCTCCTCGGGTGCATGATAGCTACATAAGTTTATTTATTTATTTATTTATTTATTTATCTACGGTACAAGCCATTTTTCTATACAAATAACAAGGTTACAGTATAAAAAACATAATAATTATTATCATCATACAATAAAATACCAAAGCTTACAAAAATCACAATTTACAAATATATCACCATATTACTTAGCAAAGCCATAACACCTCATATACAGTGTGTCCAAAAAAGTATGCAACATATGGGAAACTTCTTTATTATTGGATTCTCAGAAAATTTTATTCTTCATAAAAGTTGGTGCTTGCCCTAAAACAGTAAACGAGTATTTCAAATTTTACGTACTGCTTTTAGTGCGGAGGCAAATGTAATTTTTCCGAAATCGCGTCAAGAGTAAAGTACCTTAATTTATAAAGATACAGCAAAATCTTATAAGGAAAAGTTTTCCAAATTTAAAAGGTAATCTAAATATGAAATTTGAGTTAAGTACATCAATTTTTTATTTCCTTTTTTTTCTCATTTTTTTTCTCAAACGTTACACCATCGGTGAATGCTTTGTTCTTTTATTAGTGTTATTAGTGTACTTGCCAAGCAACTTCAAAATTTATTTAAAGTAGACATTAGTTACATAGTTGCATAATGTTTCAGTTTTTACAGAGATAAAAGCCAGTTTAGGTATCAGTGGGTTGCAAACACATTTAAACAATTTTGGTCCAAAATAATTGTCCACAATAATTACAAAATACAATTGGAATGACTGACTCAATAATAATAAATTTCATATGTCAGAGCGGAGTAAAATTATTGCTATTTATTTGTTTTTATACCAAATGCATGGCCTACTCTTCAAGACCAAATATTTTAAATGGCTTTTTAGGATACTTGGGCATATTTTACTCATCGGGTGCAAAAGATAAATAAATTATTAGTTGTTTTACATGAAATGAAAAGAGTTGGGTCTATTCATGATTTTGAGTAGGAAAAAATTTTGAATCAAAAATGTTTAAATGTGTTTGCAACACACTAATACCTAAACTGGCTATTATCTCTGGTAAAACTGCAACATTATGCAACTATGTAACTAATTTCTATTTTAAATAAATTTTGAAGTTGCTCGGCAAGTATACTAATAACAAAAGAATAAAACATTCTCCAGTGGCGTAACGTTTAAGAAAAAATCGAGAAAAAAAAAGAAAAATTAAAAGTTGATGTACTTAACTCAAATTTCATATTTAGATTACTTTTTTAATTTGGAACAACTTTTCCTTATAAGATTTTGCTGTACATTTATAAATTAAGGTACTTTACTCTTGACGCGATTTCGGAAAAATGACATTTGTGCCCACACTAAAAGCAGTACGGAAAAATTGAAATACTCATTTACTGTTTTAGGGCAAGCGCCAACTTTTATCAAGAATAAAATTTTCTGATAAACCTATAATAAAAAAGTTCCCCATATGTTGCATACTTTTTTGGACACACTGTAGAACGAACACTAATTATTAAGATCACATATAATTTTATTTAATTTAGTTTTAAATGATGCTCTAGTGGTACCAAAAATATCAACCTCAGGATGATCCTGGAGGATGCCATTAGCAGTCCTCAGCATGCGAGTTATGGGATCATTCTTACCATAATTTGTGGGATGAAATGGAACCAAGAAAACATCAGTATGTCTACCCCTTCTTGATGTTGAATTAATGGAACCAACGACAACAACTCAGAAGACTTAATGCTGCCCTCAATGATTTTATGCAAGAAGCAAACATCGGCCCTTAATCGACGTGAACAGAGACTTGACAGATTTAGAGCCTGAAGAATATCTTGATACTCATATTCCTCCCGAGCATATCCACAGTGAAAAGCCACCACTCTAAGGAACTTTTTCTGTACCCTTTCAATTTCCTCGTTCCAAACATCGTAACAGGGAGACCACACCACAGAACAGTACTCCAGGACTGAGCGGACAAAACATGAGTAAAGCTTAGTAAATGTTGAGATTGACAAATCAACCGACGGGCGCTGAACAAACCCCAGCATCCCGTAAGCCAGTGACACAATATTCTGAGTATGAGAACTAAATGTTAATTTTGTATCAAATGTCACTCCAAGGTCCTTTACTTCGGTACACGATGGAAGGCTTACATCATTCAGCCTGTAACCAAAGACAATAGGTGCTATTGATCGTGTGAAAGAAATTTTCTAACACTTTGATATATTGATCCCCATCCCATTAAGGTTACACCAGTAAGAAATACTGTTCAAATCATCCTGAATACATTCTGCATTCCTAGCAGATGCAACCGATGCCAACAGCTTTATATCATCTGCGAACATTAGGAATTTCCATTTTTTTATGCAGGGTACTAGGTCCAACAAGAAGATTGAAAAAAGGATCGGACCACAATGCGAACCTTGAGGTACCCCAGAAGGGACCTCAATCTCACCGGAAACCCTTCCGCACTGCTTCACAGACTGCACCCTGCCACCGATAAAGTCTGCCAACCAACGCAAGACAGGTCCACCCACACCCAATTTTCCCAATTTATCAAGAAGCAATGAAATATTTACCCGATCGAAGGCTTTAGAAAAGTCCAAAAATATAAACAGTCCACCTGCATCCCATTTTCCATGCCATCACCAATAAATCTCTCACAGAGGACCAGATTTGTTGATGTAGATCTTCCACCAAAAAATCCAAGTTGCTGTTCATTGATCACACCTTCAAAGTCTCAATATAGTTTCCTACTTACCAGCAAGTCCAACATCTTGGGTAGGTATGTCCGATTGCGTGCAAACTGCTCTATAATTTGACACTTGAGTCCTGTCCCCTGACTTGAAAATTGGTTTCAAGAAACAGTTTTTCCAAAACGGCGGAAATTTTTCAACGACTTACTAATCAGGATGTGAAGCGGGACAGCCAATGTGAATTGACACGTTCTGAGGAAAAATGCAGGGGCACCATCAGGGCCACAGGAAAGGCGATAGGGTAGGGAACCAATAACATCAAACACCTCAGGGAGGGAAAAACTATAGGCAGATATAGAAACCCTCTCCGAGAGGTTATTCTCAGGTATTACATCCACATCATCCCGGGAGTAAACTGTAGAGAAACAAGACTCACCATCTCCGATGCACTACCACTTCTCAAACCATTATATTGATCATGGTGGATTTTTGGACCCATGTTTCTTTACTTTTTTTGGTGAAATGGTGGACATTGCTCCCCTTACCCCGCCAATCGGAATTTTAGAGGTTAACTGGTCAAATTTACTGCTTTATTTCGTCAATCCGATTAATTAAACTCTCCTGGCTATCCATCAGTTTCAAAATAACCAAGCCTTTATGTGGGAATGATACAATGCAGGATGATTGCAGCCAAGCAAGAACTGACCAGAAGCAGCTACTAAAGACCAATCAGACGCTTGATTGGTCTTTAGTAGCTGCTTCTGGTCAGTTCTTGCTTGGCTGCAATCATTCTGCATTGTATCATTCCCACATAAAGGCGAACCATCGTCGGCGCAATCATGACATAAAATCAGGTTGTACCCAATGACTTTTATGTTTTTTATACGAACCGCACATGCAGCATGATAAAATGATTCACATAATGTACACTTTAAGACACCCCTGGTCGGTCTATTACAAGATTTACACGTAAAACCGCCGTCGCTCGACTCAATACGTTTACGCTTTGCGGCCATCTTGGAGTATGGCCGCAGAGAGTATCGTAATGAAATAAATAAGGCCAAAATAACGGCAAATTCAAATTTTATAAATAGGGTAGGGGCAACCTGGCAGGTCATCAACTCTTCTCGATGTTGTGTTGGTCGCTCTTCTGAGGGCGCGAACATAGATGTTAATGACTTTAATGACTTTTTTGCAGATATTGCGGACAGCATAGTCGGCGGCTTGCCACTGCCGAGTGTGTCGGCTGGGGAGTTTGTGAGTAGGATGACGGTCCCCTCTGGGACTAGCTTTTCCTCTAGGCAGGTATCCTACAACGAGGTGAGAAGTGCTATTGATGGACTGAAGGGGAAGGAAAGTCGGGATATCTACGGTATGAGCAGAAAGCTACTCATGGGCATAAAAAATATAATTATAATTCCTCTAACAAAGATTATTAATAAATGTATACTACTATACCTAGATTAACAAAAATTATTCCTATTCACAAAAAAAAAAAATTGTCTGACATAAACAACTATCGCCCTATTGCTCTTATACTAGTAATTGCTAAGATCTTGGAGAGATAGCTTAAGAATAAGTTGTGCACATTCTTTGAGGAAAACAAACTATTATTGAATAACCGATTTGGCTTCAGAGCAAAACTCTCCACTGTCCACGCTGTTGACTCCCTTTGTAGATCTGTCTTGGAGGGCTTCGGGAGGGGGCTGTACGTTGGTTCCACCTTTTGCGACCTCTCGAAGGCTTTTGATACCATGTCTCATTGCGTACTTCTCAGCAAGCTGTCGTTTTTGTGTGTGGTTTTGACGGTCCTAGCATTTCTCTTCTGCAAAGCTACCTTACTGACGCAGACAGGTCACAGCTTATGTGGGAGTCATCTTGGGTGCGAGGTCCACACAGCAGGCAAGGCTCCGTTCTAGGACCTCTTCTCTTTTTAATTTATGTCAACGATCTACCGATGGCTCTGAATGATGGTGAACTTATTCAGTTCGCTGACGGCACGTCAGTCATAAATTCTAGCGCTAATATGGGGACCCTGTATCGGAAGATAATTGAGAGTCGTGAAAGCCTGAACGGTTGGTTCGTTGCGAATCGCTTCAGCCTAAATGCAGGGAAGACAGAGACTGCGATCTACTCACTGAGGCCTCGCATCCATGATAATCGGCCTGCGGTAAAGTTTCTGGGTGTGGGGATTGACCTTGGACTAAGATTTGATAAGCATGTAGACTACATCTGTGGAAAAATCTCAAAATCGATATTCTTATTAAAACAACTAATCAAGACTGTGGAGCAAGGTGTGTGTGTGATGGCTTTCCATGCTTTCGTACAGTCGCTCTGTCGTCACGCTATCTTGGTTTGGGGACACTCTGCGCACGCTAGCAGGGTCTTCGCCTTGCAGCGCAGAGCTGTGCGTGTTCTTGCTGGTTTGGAATATCGCGTTGATGTAAGAGGGGTGTATTGTAACCTGGGGATACTCACTGTTCCTTCGAGGTATATCTTGGATTGTTTGGTGCATGCAAGATGCTCATCGAACTACCAACACCAGAGTGGCACTCATGATTATTTCACTAGGGGCAGAATAGTATATTATATACCTAGGTTGAGAAGTAAGCCATTATTTACCGAGCACTTTTATATCCTGAGGCGCGTAGCGCCGAAGGATATCATGTGCGAGGTTAATATAGAATTCTTTTTACTACTAACACTGATATATTACCATATTTGATTCGATTTGATTTTTATATTAGTCATTTTCTACTTATTGTTCAAATAGTTCGAAATATCAGGTAGCCTGGAAGTTCAGTTGTCTAACTGACAGATATCGTAACATAATCTCCTGACAGCTCCATACATACAAAGTACCTCTTTTCCATCTACAAAATCCCATTATTAATAAGAATATTATGGGGAGTCATGAAAAGTGAGTCATACTGTATATAATTTTTTTACTAATAGCACTGATACAAACCTTATCATTCTTTGAATTGATTAGATTTTGAAATTAATCATTTCCTACTCATTTTTCAGATAATCCGAAATGACAGCTAGTTGTCAAACTAGCAAGTTTGACATTTTGACATTTTCCGTTTCCGTTTCATTATTGACCTAGGTTTTTTTTTAATATTAATTATTTACCTAGGGTAAGAAATGTTACTTCTCCTTTGAGGAGTGGAGTAAATAATGGTGATTTATCATGTTAGTAGTAAAAAAATAATCTTAGCATCGATTATTTGCGACGTCGCAGGTCATTAACGCTACCTTACACTACGCCCCTGCATTCTTCAATAGGCTGCCTCCCGAAGTCAGAGGCTTCAGCCCGGTTGCGTTCAGGGCAGCAATAAAGCGGTATCTTGTGGAGAAGTCATTTTATTCACTGCAGGAATTTTTCAGCTTACGAGCACATGATATTGACATGGAGTGATATTGACTAATAATGACCACTAGTCCAGCACCTTGTCAGTGTTCTAGGTTTGGATCCTGCACAATGTTTTATGTTTTGTATTTTGTTTGATATTTTTGCTGTGATTGTTTGTGTACAAGGCCTGAATATGAATATGTTTATATATATGTTTATGTTTATGTCTCATTTTAAAATTGTATTTCAATTATTATCTTGACAATCACCATTTATACATATCATGTCAGATTTAATATTTTCTGTTTTTTTTTTAGTGTTAGGTGTTTATTTTAGTAAACGTGTGACGTGTGTAGAAAACTTTGTGCTTTATAAACATGAATAAAGAAATTTGAAATCTGAAATTTGATTTTGAAATTTGAGATATCCGCGATTTTTTCTGACGTTATTTTAGGAAATACTACCAATTTTTTGTGGATGCACCACACAACAAGTTTTTAATCAGCATAGTATATTGATTGTTTTGATAATGAACTTAAAAACTTCAATGAAGGATCAGATGACAAAATTTTTGACGGGAAACTTTCTATTGATCTTTTTTTTTGTATTTTCGATATTAATCAAAACTGAATGACCCAAATCAGTTACATCTTCCACCGTCAACTGAACTAACTTTTCACTTCTACAGGCGAACAATAAGGGCTAACTTTCTCATATTATTGGTGCCGCAGGGGCCTGTCGAAGTGAGAGGTTAGTTCAGTTAACGGTGAACGATGTAACTGATTTGGTTCATTCAGTTTTAATTAATATCGAAAATACCAAAAAAAGATGTAGAGGAATTTTGCTGTTAAAAATTCAAGTAAAAATATTCTCAATCGATCCTTTATCTGGGTTTTTTTTTGTTGGTTATCAAAACCAGCCAGTCGGTAAAAATAAATTTCGAAAACTAACCGAAAAAATAGCACTATTCCTTAATCTACCCAACTCACCATTAGACTGGACATTGCTTTCATCGAACATATGCTTTATATGCTGACTCTGTTGCATCTGTGGATGTTTTAAAAAGGTATGGAGTATAGAAACCAACAGCCGTGGCCGAGGGGTATGTTGAAAATTCCATAAATACAAAAAAATCTATTACCGGCAAATTATTTAGACACGGTGTAGTGAAAGCGTTCTAAATTGCTGGACCTTCAGAAAACACTTCCTGATAAGCTGATGAGTAAGTCCATGGTGCTGTCGCATGAAGTTTTACATCAAGCAGCGTCATAATGGCGATGAAACAAGTCGAGTATTTAATATTGTAAATTGTTCTATTGAAGTCATTTATTTTGATATATTTTTAGGAAACCTAATAAGTACTTCTGCAGTTTTATTTGTCTCTGTGTTTCTATTACCTTGATAGCTACCTCGTCCATATCCATCTTAATATTATTAAGTGAATAAAATTTGTTAAACTTATTTTTAGTTCATGCTTGGAGGGACTAAAGAATATACTGGTTCCAGAAGTAAAAAACCCAAAAGGATAATCATCGAATATAAGCAACCTGGGTCTTTCTGATGAAAGATCTGTCGTGCGTTTTCTATTGTAAAAAGATTTACCACCTTTGCAAATTTTGAAATTACGATGATACATTTTGCTTCAAACTCTAGCATTGTTCTAAGAATTTTACTAACTCTTCTAGTAAATGTGTTGCATTAGGGGAACGTAGTTTTTCCAAAGTTAAGATAACGAAGATGAAAGCAGGCAATTTGATCTCGATTATTAAACACAATTTGAGTACATGGAATCTATAGAAGACAACCAGATATTCGCAGTGCGTAAAAATTTAATTAATAAATCGACAGCTGTTGCAAGATTTTATAAATTCTTTAATAGTGGAAAGAACCTTATATTAATCACAGTACAGAAGCCTATTATTCTTTCTAAGCTTTGGTTAATAATATTCTATTAACTGAATTGTGTTAATTACTTAATTACTTTTTTTGGACGGTCGCTAAAAATTTAGATAAGGCCTATACCATTTTTAGAATGCTTACATTATAAGCGATATGAGCGCAATTTCTTTACTTCTATTCAAGGGTTCAACCCGGCCCTGACGTGCATGATAAAGAATACATTGTTCTATGTAATCTGCGAGAGTATAAGCACATAAACTAAAGTAAGAAATTAAGAAATGCTGATTCGCGTTTTTCAGTATACCCAATAAAGATACATTAACCTAAGGCTTTCAAAATATTTAATTAGTTTAAGTGATCAAATCAAATTGCATTTAATTACCTTATCATATTAGATTTAGAATCACTTTCTTAATACTAGACGCCAAACAACCTAAAATATAGACCTTTAATTGTAGGAGATATTATGGACGTTAATTTTTATCGCGGAGAAATTTTACTTTCTCCGGGTATTGATATCTAATAAAGTATAATTAGGTATTTTAGTTAACAGTTAGAGGGTATCAGAGTTTACCAAAACCTACTCAACAATGATTTATGGTTAAATTGACCATTATTAGACCCGGAGCCTCGTCAATTATTTTGCGTGACCAATAGGGATAATCTATCTTCATGGTTTTCCTATTGCCCAATGTGGGGAGCGAAAAGAAAGATAATTTTTATCGATGGCTAACTCCCATAACTTGAAATATTTTAAGGAGAAAAAAATTAGTATTTCCTTTCTTGGCAAAATTTGGCACTATTCAAAAGTACTATAATAGAAGACCATAAATATCGTATACTTCCCAAATAAAAATTAGGCATAAAAACTAATAGAAATGATGATATCGCAAAAATGGTAACATATGTAGCCTAAAGTAACATAAATGAAAAAAAAAATCTACTTTTTTGCAGAAGAAAAACATTAAAAAAGTTGTATTTTTCAAGAAGTGAGTCCCTAAAACTGTAATGTCTCCGCCTAATTTTGGGTTGAGGTAAAACACAATAATTATATTTTCTTAGCTAATAACATTCTTGTCTTCAATATTAGAAGCCTCGAGAATCACATCAATGAAATGTTTCTTGGTTTCATTTATTCTTCCTTTATCATAAGGCAATCTACATACAACATATTTGCACACGGTCAGAGGCTGTAAAGAACACGTAGTAAGGTCATCATCATCATCATCATAAATCAGCCAATTGCCATCAACTGCTGGACGAAGGCCTTCCCCAGTGTCTTCCATCTGTTCCTGTTGTGTGCCTCTCAGATCCAATTCCCTGCAGCTCTTCTGAGATCGTCTGTCCATCGGGTTGGCGGCCGTCCTCTGCTGCGCTTGTCAGCGCGCAGTCTCCATTCAAGTATTTTCTTAGTCCATCGGCATTCTAGCTACGTGCCCTGCCCATTTCCATTTCTGCTTTGCCACATGCTCGATCACGTCGGTCACTCCTGTTCTTCGCCTTATCTCGTCGTTCGTCACGTGATTCCTCAGTGATATCCCAAGCATTGCTCTTTCCATTTGTCTCTGCACCGTACGTTAGTACCGGCAGAACACACTGGTCATACACTTTCCTTTTCAGGCAGATTGGTATATCACTGTTAAGCGTCTCTCTTAGTCTTCCGTAAGCTGCCCATGCCATGTTGATTCTTCTGTTCAGTTCCGCTGTTTGGTTATCTCTTGACATCCTAATTTCATGTCCGAGGTAAACATATTTGTCCACTAGTTCGATATCTCCTCTCTCAGTTTTTATATTTCCGCTTGGCACTAAATTTGTCATATACTTCGTCTTTGATAAATTAATCTGTACTCCGACAGCCGAACAGGCTTCTTGGAGTTCTTCTACCATTATTCTTATGTCCTTTAGATTGTCGGAGATCAGGACAATGTCATCAGCATATCTCAGGTTTGTTAAGTTTGTACCATCAATTCTTACACCCTTATCATCCCAGTTGAGTCGTTTCATTGCGTATTCTAAGACAGTAATAAATAATTTGGGTGAAAAGGTATCCCCTTGCCTGACTCCTCTTTCAACTGGTATACTGTTGCTTGTTGTGTCCAGCTGTACCTTCATCGTTGCGTTTTTGTACATGTTATATATTAACCTTGTATATCTGTAGTCCACTTGGCACTTGTCTAGTGATTCTAATACTGCTAGCAAGCTTATCGAGTCAAAAGCTTTGTGGAAGTATACAAATATTAGGACTAGTGGTCTGTTATATTCAACTGATTTCTCTATTAGGATCTTGAGGCATTGTAGATGGTCATTCGTCCCAAATCCCTTGCGGAAGCCGGCTTGCTCAAAAGGATGATGGAAATCGAGATTGTTTTCCAATCTTACAGTTATTATCCTTGTAAATAGTTTGAGAAGGTGGCTCAACAGGTTTATGGGTCTATAATTTTCTAAATCTGGTATGTCTCCATTTTTATTTAGCAGAATGGTGATAGCGTTGTTCCGTTTGCTGGGAATTTCTCCGTCGTACTGGCACATATGGAAAAGCTCCATAATTCTATTGAGCACTTTAATCGCATCGATCACTATATTGTCCTCTCCAGGAGCTTTATTGTTCTTTGCTCTCTGGAGTGCTGCATTGATTTCTTCTTTATTAATCTCGGGTAGGAGTTCTGATCCCTGGTTGACAATCCCTTTCTTTGCAGTTGTACATTCTGGCGTCTGTTCTTCTCTTGTTTCTGCCCTTGGTCTACGATTGTACAGCTCTCGGTAGAATTCTTGGACTATATGCATTATTTCTTTCTTATTTTTTAATATTGCCTTCCTTGTTTTTTATTTTAATTATTTGTCTTTTCCCAATTCCCATTTTTCTGCGCATCACTTTCATGCTTTTCTTACTTTCTATTGTTCGTGTTGCTTCTTTTTTACGGTAGGCTCTGGTGTCGTATTTGTTTGTTTATTTCTCTCATTTCTGCATTGGGGCTCTCCTTCCTCATTTCTTTTCTTTTTTGTATGAGGTCCTTAGTAGTTGAGCTGATTTTTTCTTCTTTCTGATTTTTCGGGCAGTGTAACTTTTGACTTTTTTCTAGAGCCTGCTCGATAAATGATGAAATTATTATTTATCGATTCCATAGTGTCGGTTGGTTTAAGGTTTTTGAGATGGCCAGAGTTTGTAATTTTTCTATATCGGTTGGGCACATCCATGATTGTCTTGTAGGTTTTTTGATCATTCTTTACCTTATCTATTTTGACCGTGGCTCGCACTATCCTATGATCGCTCCCCGTATTGAACCTGTTTAGTACCGTAACATTCTTTACTATTCTTTTTTATCGGCTATTATAAAGTCTATTTTTTCATCTCAAGTGGATCCATCCGTAGCTTCCCATGTCCATCTTCTATTTGACTTTTTATAGAAATGGCTATTCATTTGGAAAAGTCTATTTTGCACCTGAAAACCCAGCAGTAGCTCGCCTCTCTCATTTCTTCCTTCACTCCCAAAGCTTCCTAAATATGTTTCTGATTCGTCCTGGTTTAGCCCAATTTTGGCGTTGAAATCCACGCACAAAATAGTGAAGTGTGAGTCTCTGAGAGCTAGGGATATATCGTCGTAGAAGACTTCTACTTCTTCGTCGAGGTGACCTGATGTTGGAGCGTATACTTGTATGATCATAATTGTGCGTTTGTTTCCTATTTTCAAAATCATATAAATAACTCTGTTGGATATTTTTTTGATTGATATAATGTTTGCATGGTGGCATTTATGAACCAGGAATCCCACTCCTCCAATTGAGCTGTTTTCTTTTCCAGTGTAGTAAAAGTTGTGCCCGGATCTTAATGTAATTAGTTGTTCTCTGCTTCGATTTTCAGTTCGTACAATTTATCATTTGAAAGTAGAGTTCTTGCATTGTAGGTTGCAATATCGATGGTCGCATAATTATTTGTTTTAAATCTTTCTCATTTCTTCTTCGTTGTTGTCGGGTTTTTGCCTCCCCCAGAATCCGCCAGGCTGACCGATTGATCGGTGTGGGACTGTGGATTGCATATCCTACCCACCTGGGGTCGTATTCCTATAGTTTTAAAGTCCGACATTTGTGTATAGGTTATTGGCATTACAACACCACGTTTGCCAGATGTGTTGGTGAGGTTTATTTCAGCCGCCCGTTCTGGGTCAGACGCTGTTTTCAGCCGTCCATTTTGGATCAGACGCCGAAGGGGCTAGTTTTGGTCCGCCCCGAGTATTTCATTTTCCTCGGTACCACCCATATCTGGGAGGCATTCCCCTATCCGCCACCTGGGGAGGCGTCCAATGGGAGACTAGCAACTCCACACGTAGTAAGGTATATTTTAGTAATAATAGTGGAATATCATGTTCTGAGTCAAAAAGTTTAGCAGTATTATTTTTCTTTAGTAACAGTTGTTCCTTCTTTATTATCCATTGGTAGTTCGTTCTGGTCAAAAACTTCTTTGCACTCAAAGCACATTAAATCTAACAGCGGCAATTTTTTACAAAAGATGAGTATTGTAAGCTAGTAATCATGTTCACAAAAAAGAACACTCAGTCTAAAGTTTGAACTCGATACTTGATCTTGAAAGATAATTATTATATTTACATTTAAAAACAATTAGTAAACTTTCAACAAATTTTATTATAAAAGAGCGAGCGAATCGAGTAAACGACAACTTGGTCCAGTTCGTAGTACCTCAACGGCAAACGCTTACTGGTAACAAGCTCAAGCCCTCCAGTCTTGGCCCGGTTCGTAGTACCCCATGGGCAAACACTTACTGGCATCAAGTTCCCTAAGTTACGTCAGTAAAAAAGTAAACAAAGTTAGTCAAAGTAAAAAGAACTTAAATTAAAGTGAAACCGAATTAAGCATACCAATATAAAGTAAACGAATTAGATCTCTTAAATTCTACATAAACTAAAGGTACTCTCAAGGGAGCCTCAAATTGCCTCAAGGGAACGAAATAGGTCGCGTCCAATCAGTCCTCAATGAGTGGTCATGCGCTTCACGCTCTTCTGATAAATTATATTTGAAGATGGTTATCAACATAGGTGCATACGTCAACTTAAACTAAACCTGGGAATCAATATACGTACATTTGGTTCGAAGTCATCGAGTTATTATTCTATTCATAACTATCTGAGCTATGCAGCCTGAAAGAGCAAAGAGGATCACCACAAGCAAATATACTCTGCGACACGTGATGGGAAGCGTCCCAATAATCCTCTTGCGTTCTGATCTCTGTACTATAACGTAGAACCATGGACTCACAAAGGAAATGAGCTAATGAGCTTTATCCAGCCAGGCCCCTGTTCCACCTGAAAAATAATACTTGTCGGTCTCTATTAAATCTTTATCCGCTAAGCCGCCGGCGCCGTAGGGCCCCATGGGATCTGCATTAATTATTGTCGTTTTAAGAAAATATAATATTCATCATAAAGCCGAGAGAATTCTTTAAATCTTGTATCTGTGTTGGTCAACGAAGAAGTTTTCAGCTTTTTCAGATTCATTTGGATTCAAACTTGTTTTTGAGATTCATTGGGAAACAGTGCCGAACTGTCTTCTGGACATTTTGGCGAAAGCAGTAGTAGTAACATTCATACAAATATATTTATCACCGAATGTCGGAGAATAAGTACAATTTACCAGTGGCGTAGCGTGCATGGATGCGAGTGATGCGTCGCATCCCTTTAGAAAATCTCAAATTCCACCATATTCAGTTGTCTTTTATTTTATTTTTATTTCTGTACAATAAATTTCCATTCATCATGCTTGTTCTGGTATTCTTCTGCATAGTACCTAACTAATACCTATCGAGAAAAATATATAATAATTAAGCTGATCGACCGCGACCACCCCGATCCAACGAAACCTGAAGCGAATGAAAAATGCGATGCACAACATCAACCGGCCGCGATATTTCAATTGCAATTGGCAAGTATATGGCCCCCCGCTCGGTTCGCTCGCTCCGGGGCTCAATAAAAGGAAACTAACCAACTGCTAACCCAAGCCATACCCAAGAAAAACCAAAAAATCAAGAAAAAACTGTTTTTTTTTTAACCAAAACTGACGGGATTTGAATCCGGGTCGCCGAAGTGAAGTCTAACCATGCAGACCCCTGGACCATCTGCTGACTCGCAAACAACTGGTTGCATCGCGAAGACATGCGTCACCTCACATAGCTAGCCAATCACGCGCCTCTTATTCACAACTGCACTATGAACTGAAATCTCGCCAACCGGCTGGGAAATAACATTGTGTTGTCCGCACCGATCTATATGGAGATCGGTGGTTGTCCGCGAGTAGACAATGAACCTTCTCTATAAGAACGGCTAAACTGTGGTAAATTTTAAGTTCTTGGCGATGCGATTGAGTAAACACTCCCCGTTAGTATTTATCTATGGTCAAACATCTCCTCGCATTTAGGCTTTTTATCGTGGGCGTTTTCTGGTGAGCAAAACCTTCTTATAAAGACAATGGCAAAACTATTCCGTATTTCTTTCAGTAATTTACCTTAGTGACAAATTACAAATTATTAAATTATAAAAAATTTAGTTAGTTAGTTAAATTCTATATTTTTGTCTCCTCTTTTGTTATTCACAATTGCACACAAAATGTTTTGTTGCAAATATAATATGTATGATGTATATCTAATTTTTTGCTGATTCATTTTTATATCCCATGAAGGTAATAGTTAATAAAATATTAACAAATTTTGGCAAAGTTTAGATGCGGTCTCAGACAATTTTTCGTCACGCGCGTCTAAGGATCGCGGTCCCGACACCTATTAGTTGAAAATCCCCGCCTTATTTCAAATAAAATAGGGCAAAATAATAATTATTGTTGATTTCCGCGTTTAGGAGAATACGAATTCGGAATTTTGTGTGTATTTTTGCTGAAATTATCTAGATTTTGTTTGGGTTAGTTTGGATTATAATAATTTGAATAAAGATTAGTTATATTTTATTTAATTTCATCACCAACAATGAGAAGATTTAATGTTCAAACAGGCGCGAAAATTTAACCAATCAGCGTTAATGTTGCCCGGGTTTTTTTTATCTGCGGCGCATTTTTCACTGTGACGAACCAAGGGCCATCACCTGATCTAGCTAAATTTAAGTCGACAATTGTTTTAAAAATTTAATTTTAATTGTTCCAAAAATTAAATGAAGTCTCGAATTATCCCCAGGGAAAAAAACGTTCAAATAAAATAATAAGTTTATTTTATTAACAGGAATTAAAAACGAATTGAAGTTTAAGTCTCACGGAGTAATGACAGAATCGCGAAGAAGGGTTAATCATTTTTGCCTAACAAAAATATACGAAAAGCAACTAACACTGCTTGGTTAAAAATAATGGTGTATAACTTCACAAGATTCGAGAACGAATTTAAACCGGAGTTGACTTGTACTTTTGTTTTTATGACTGCAGTATAACACAAAACGAGATGAACTAACTAGAAAGAACATCATCTGCGGTCAAACATTCTTACGCAGGTCCCCCAAACTTTGTTCTATAAAGAAAGCCATTGGCCAGGGGCGTTTCTAATTCTAATCCCAGCCAATTGAAACGAAAGAAAAAGTTATGATCTAATAAGGTTCAAATACCGCTTGGACTTTAAACCACATGTGTGAGCTAATTTCCGTAACGAACTCAAGATTGGCATGGAAAATTTCGAATACTTGGGGGATTGACATGTTAAAACTAGTTAAAACTCCAATACTTGTTTTCGTCGAAAATTGGGGCATTTTGCGTCACCTCACACGTGTTTTCTTGCAGGTGTACAGATTCCGGATATTTCTGAAGAACAAACGTGTCAAAAAGCTGCTATAAAAGCGTGAAATTATCGGAGAAAAGGCAATCTTAACTGAATATTCATTCGCAGTAGGTCGTAATGCTCAAGTAAGTGCTCGGGTTATAGTCTGGCCAGAAACTTCACTTGCAGAAGGTCGCAATGCCCAAGTAAGGGCCCGAGTAATTTTAGTAGAATATTCACTTGCAGTCGGTCGTAATGCTCAAAAAGTTTTAAAAAGTAACCTTAATTTTCAAGTCTGTACTATGGTCTCAGTTTTAACCAAACCGAAACTAGTGTCTCACAGTTTAGAGGCTCGTGGAAGTAACTGAGTAATTAAGCAAATTTAGGTCGTCGGCGTCGGTTCGAAAATTAACGCTGGATGAAATTTGTCAGTCAACAAAGAAACAGGTGGAGAAACATTTAAGGCTACAGAAGCAGGTTCTGGAATTACGTTAAAATCATAGCCAGTAAGTGTAATTTTAAGATCTTAATGCTTAGGGTACTTTTTTTTCTGCATTAGAAAAAATTGATCGAGTATAATTATGATTATTATGATAATCCCATTAAAGCCAACCAAAGCTATAATCATCCTGTATTTTATTTAAGTACAAATTTTAGAATTTATTTTGGCCGTAAGCCACGAAATAATGTATCCTTAGGAAGTGTTGGAATGCAAAGTAAATCACTGCGGAGAGAATATTGCTAAATGAATTTCTTTTATTAATTCATAATTGCTTGACTGGCTAGTTTTACTTATCATGCTCTCAGATAAAATATAATACTCTAGGAAAGTTGATACACGGTAAAAAATTCATAGCGAGTAAATAATAATACCAGTGAAATTTTCTTTTTACGGTGCAAAGACTGATTGTCTGGCGACCTGTGGATACGAGGTCACATTAGAAAATAAGTAAATAGATTTAGCCACTATTACATAAGAAAATGCTCCCTTTCAATTGCGTACTCCCGTAAAAATTCGCAATTTCAAAGATTGTTTTTATTATTTTTAAAACGAAAGTGATGTGGCTTACATTCATATAATTATATTAAATATATCTGAGAATCGAATTAAGTGCTGGTAAGAAGCATGAAGTGGTTTCAACTAGGTGGAGAATTATGGGTGTCTAGGTAAATTATTTTACGTCGAAATTAGGGTGTCAACACACTGGTACAGCGAACTTGGTTGCAGATAATGAACAGAAGGTGAAGAAAAGGCCGAATACACAGTAAGTAAAAGAATGGGGTAAATCGACGTTCATTACACCATTTTTTGCTCATTGCATCCCTTAATGTTTTCCTCACGCTACGCCACTGCAATTTACGTCCCAAAAGGCAATCCGACACGCCAGCTGAAGATCTTCTATTGCCTCATAGTAGCACAGCCACCACAAACGCTATCTTAGCAGCGTCAAAAAAGCTGAGTCGATTTCCACCGCCGTTTACAATAGCAAACTTAGAAAAAATAAAATTTACCTCACTAGTAAAACCATCAAAAGAAAATCTGGAAAGCGGTCAAAACAAAGAAAAAACTACAGAGACATACACTATAGAAAATAACAAACCAGTGACGACAGAAACATTAAGAGATCCCATCATTCCATCACTGCAGATGTAAAGCCAACGATTTCATCAAATTATATGAGAATTGCAAACGAATGAGATGATACGTTAAAAATTGCATATTTCGGCACATTTTTGGTTTGAGGAATATACGACGGCAAGCCAAAACAATGGATGGAATGACCTGCAAGTTGATATCATATGGGAATTCGAAGATACGAATTTCCACGCATCCTTAAAAAAGAAAGTAGAGGACAGATAACAACATCAGCTAGTAATAAATTATTTTTATGAACTTTGAGTACTCTATCACGAGTATTCGAACCGATATGGACCTAGTAAAAGAATTTATAAATATTTTCAGCGAAGGACTAACGGAAGAAATCCACTATCACTTCTATTGGTTAACAAATTCACCAAACTCCTAACTACGGGACTTAGACGCACTAAAGGCCCTAGCAGCGACAATAGACAAGGCTCAATAACGGAACAGCTACAAACAGACCCCAGAATATTTGCGATCGCCCTCAGAATTATTTTACACCCCAAAAGATCTTCCACGTAAACAGACAAAATAATAGACAGCACAACTACAGAGTCCCAAGAACAAACAAGATTTCAGCAAGAAAGACCACACAACCAGCCTAATGGTCCAAAAGAGCCACCGGGATACAAACCAAATAATTCAAACCAAAACCAATACAGGCGAAATAACAAAAGTCAGCAATAATATAGAAATAGGCACATCCCTCAAACATGCTACGTCTGCGGTAAATTGGGACACTTCGCAGCATCCTGTCAAAGGAGATACCCAATTGGTAGCGGATGGCAGAAATAAGCACCCCAGCCATCCTAGCAGAGGGGTACAAAGAGAAGGAAGAGATATTATTCATCACATGTACACGATAAATTTGACTGAAATTCACAGTTTTTATAGCTCGAGAAATTTTATGAAATCGATACATTTGACTGGAATTCACAGTTTTTATAGCTCGAGAAATTTTATAAAATCGATAAGTACACTAAACGATAAGCAAATATCAGCTGTGATAGACACAGGGTCTCAAAATAACGTCATCTAAAAAGATTGGATTACACGCCTCATTCATAAACATAGCAACACGGTGTTAATTGGAGAAGGGGGACACCGCATACCAGTACTGAGCGAAGTAAAAGCCTCTTACAAATAAAAACCAAGTTAACTGTATAGATAGAAGCGAAAGTCATCAAAAATGCCCCCTATCCTGTAATTCTGGGCATGGAATTCTTAGAGCAAAATAGAGTCATCATAGACATCCAAAGTAAGGAATTAATATTACAAAATAAATACATATTTCCGTTCAAATACGAGTCAATGAATTAGGCAGCACCAGGGCTAACAAAAATGTAAGGAGTTAAAAACTAAGAAAAAAGAAAACGACGGATTTAAAAATTTTGAAGAAAAAAAAACACCATAGTATACCATCTATAAAATCATTTATTATCTACATACAAAACAAGGCCTACAAGGCAATAGCTATACCAAGGAAAGGTTGGGGCATGGACTTATTAAACTGAAACAAATTTAAAAAAATGTTTTACTACATATTTAACAAAGCCAAAATAGATTTAATAATATGCATATTCAAGAAATTCAGAGCCATTTACAAATTATAATGATTGAGAAAACCTCGAGCATTTACAAAATTCGGGCTAGCAATAATTACACCATTAAAAAAGGGGAAACAAAAACACTAGAGCTAGAGATCTCAGATTTCATAGAGAAAGATGGTCATTCTAATATTTTTGACTGCAAATATAACATAGATTGGCTGCCTACAAAACCATTATCAATAGAATCAAGCATTTATACGAATGGAGACAAATTATTTATACCCATACACCCGAAAGCTAATTATCCATCAAAAATTTACAAGAGCACTGCGGCTATGAAAGAAAGGTCCGCAAAAACGTTAAACAAACTAAGAAAGATATAGAGTTGCCGCGAGACGAGACGAGACGAGATAAGACCGTGTCTCGTCTCGTCTCGTCTCGAAATTTCGAGATAAAATTTATCGAGACGAGACGAGACAAGATCGAGACGAGACGAGACAAGGCGTTATCTCGTCTCGTCTCGGTATGTCTCGTTTCTCTCGACTTTTTTGAGGTTTTTTGGTTTATCCCAGTTTTATTTTGAATTATCGGATAAATTCAATAAAAATCAGTATGAAAGTTTTAAAAACGCTCGAACCGTCAATTTTTGATTTAGCTATAAAAGTTAATTGACTTTATAACTAAAATTTGAATATATACAGGGTGGCTCAAAAAAATGTGGCGACAGCGATATTCCGTAGTGATAAAGAGCCTTTTCACAGTGGTGATAGTGTTAAAGACAAAGACTATGTTATGGATGATAGTGACAAAGACAGATACAGCCACGATTTTTCCAGTGACGTTTGTGAAAGTGATGAAATCGTCGAGATGTCATCAAAAGCTTCAGCCCAAAAAAGAAAAGCAGTTTCAAGTCAGTGGACAAACCTTCCAAAAAAACCACAAGTTGCGTCCTTGGTGTTCAAAAAAGTAAAGGAGTTTTTGCATCAAATCCCAAAAAATATTTGGATTATTGTAAATATGAAACTATAGAGGGAACAAAACCCGGAGTATGTTTAATTTGTGAAAAACTGAAAATAAAAACTTCAATTGAAATGAAAATTGATAATACCAAATTCCTTAAATATCACCTTTCCAAAAACCACTCGTCAGAATTCTCAATGTTTTTTGGAGGAGACAATATGAAAAGTTCTAAACAACAGAAGACAATCACTAAATTGTTTTCATTTGAAAAAGCTAGTAGTAAGCGGGTAAGCTGTGTAATAAGTGACGTAATGTATATTAATTTCTCAATAAATTTACTGATTTAGACAATGGTCATTTGCAAAATAATTACAAGTAAAGTATTTTTCAAGCTAAATGGTTTTGATTTGTTGATTGATTAAAACTACCTGAGCCGAACCCATAGTTTGAGCCGAATTTGGTCATAAACACCCTGGTTTATCTAATGTTAGCTGGCAGGGCCGGACCCTAAATAAATTATTATGAATAACGTAACGAGGTATATTTATTAGAAACCCTGTTTATAATATTTATTAAAAACCCTTTTTACCATAAAAGTAAAGTTTTTTTGTTAAAGTATATATCAGTATTGATTATTCACCGAAAGTATTCAGTTGTTTCTTTTTCTTAGTTTCATTTTAAATACCTTTTTTTCTTAGACATAGATCTCAACTCTTGTTTAATTCCCTTTATTGTTAAATCCCGCTATTATTATTTAAAGTCCAACCCTTTACAATATGTTTATTTATTACCAGGCTAATGTCATTGCAATGGGATTAACACAGGTAGTTTTGAATGCAGTCAAAAAGTTACAACCATTTATCGTGAAACGCACTTTACCTACAACTATTTCGTAACTTGACTTTATTCATTGAAAAGATAAACTAAACTTTGATACCTAAACTTATAATACTTACCCTATTGTGAATTCAACTTGATACCTAAATATTCTCACTACAATGTTAAATTAATAATATCAAACTTTAGGTTTAAAAATAATGTGTATAGGATTTGTTTTTAATTACTCATCTATTATTATTTTCTGGTATAATCACAGTGATAATGTTAAAGTTAGACTTATTTAATATTTATTTTCAGTTTAGTCGAGTTTAATATTTTTATTTTGTTTGTTATTTTTTAAATACATTATATATATTTGGTTTGTGTTTCTGCTATTTATTCTCTATAAGGTATGCATGTATATATTCGAAAACACCATGCAGTTTATTATTATTAAAATTTAAATTGTTTTATTTGCTTGAAGTGTTTTAAATCATTTCGAGATACCTCGCCTCGTCTCGTCTCGCCTTGTCTCGAAACATCTTATCTCGTCTCGTCTCGTCTCGAAATTCGAGACAAAATGCCTTCGAGACGAGACAGAATGGCTTCGAGACGAGACGAGACGAGACGTCTCGTGTCTCGTATCTCGCGGCACCCCTAGAAAGATACCCCGACAACTAAAATTTAAAAACAAAGAATTGGCCAAAAAAGGAAACGTTCACCTTCGCCAGGTTCTGATGAGGAGGATGATAGAGAAGGTCAATATGAAGAGGAAAGTGATACCTCGTGATTACCCCTCTTTGTAATAACATTAGTCTTGCACCAGTATGGTGAAATAATGGTTCTATAGAAATTTCAGCTTCAGATTCACTTATTACAATATTATGGGATTAGGGGTGGGCAAAAATTATCGCTTATTCGACTAACTTCAAAGAAATTATGGACTAATCGATTAATCCATTAATTGAGAATAATCGATTATTACAAATAATCGAACATCGATTATTACTTTTAATAATCGCCCAGCCCTAATTGGGATAATATTTTTTTTGTCCTGCTTGCGTTTTGACAAGTTTATACTGATGCTTAGACATATTAGCTAACT
>JAEQML010060425.1:0-27201 GCA_016904865.1 Pissodes strobi | reverse complement strand
AATCAAGCCTTAACCTAATGTGCAGTTGCAATCCCTTCCCGCATTAATATTATGATACATAATCTCTTAATTTCTACACGTATACATGTTTGTGTTGTTCTTTTATATTGTTTGTTTCTGTGAACGTCTTAAAACCACCAAAGACCCGTGGAATGGGTTTTTTCATAGGGTTTTCCCCCTCTCTGAAAACAAGTCAACTAGATCTATTGACATCCGTTGGTAATCACCTATTGATTAAAACTCTTGAAGGGTCCGTAACAGACCCAAGTAAGACTAGATATTTGACTGCAGTTCCACTTTTCTACTGAGAAACACGTTCTCGGGCAATTCAGCAGCCCATCTGTAGTGAGTGTATGCTGAGAGGAGACAGAGGCGCCTGATTGGGGTGTGCGTCAGTCCTCGAATGTGCATACTTACTTAGATATTGTTAGAATGTGTAAATATTAGAATTAGGTGTACATAACTTGTAGCAATAACCCGTTAATAAATGATATTATTATTATTGTACTTGTACAGGGTGGCTCGAATGTATGGGGAACTCGAAAACCGTAAGAGATACAGTGCCGGTCAAATTAACGCAAAATTGCGTATTTAAGTGCATAACAATATCATCCTGTTTAGAAAGTTTTAAAATTGCGAGTATTTACGGAGATACCCGGAAAAAACCGAAATTTTTAAAAATCGTTTAATTTTTTGCTGCGCTTATTTAAAAACGGATTTCAAATCTAATTGTACTTTTGCATTGCCACTTTTTCCGCTCTATCCAATGATGATATCCAGTTTGAAATCCGACGTTCAACTTTCTTTTTTTAAATACGAACTCTAATTTTTTTTTATCGTTTTTCAGATGGTATTGGCGTTATTAATATGAGTATGTGTTTTTATTTTTATTTTTTTTTATTATTTTTATTTTATATATTTTGCTTTGGCATGATTTTAAATAATTTAAGGTAGGTACTTTTGAAATTTTCATATTCTATAAAAATATTTTATTTGTTTTTTGCATTAAGTGGAAAAATAGAGCCCGTATTAAACATTAAAAATAGTAAAATGATTTTTGACGAGAGTATGGCCATGAACTATTTATTACTCAAACAAGTTGCTTAGTGCATCTTATTTATAAGCAAAGTTCCAATAGGTGTTTTTCCATCAAAGTTCCTATAGTATCACGTAGTATGGTTATAAATTGTTGATGTTCTCTATTAAATAAATTGATTAATTGGTTAAAAGTTGGGAATATTTTATCTTTGCCGTAAGCAACTTATTTGAGTAATTGTTCATGGCCATATTCTCGTAAGAAATAATTTTACAATTTTTTATTTTTGATAAGCTTTCCACTTAATACAAAAAAGAAAATAAAATATTTTTACAGAATATAAAAATTTCAAAAGTACATACCTTAAATTATTTAAAATTACGCCAAAGCAAAATATATAATTAAAAAAATAATAATAAAAATTTAAAAAAATAAAAGCACATAGTCATATTAATAACGCCAGTAGCATCTGATAAACGATAAAAAAAATAAAGTTCGTATTTAAAAAAACAAAGTTGATGATGATCCCTTGAAGACGAAACGTCGGATTTCAAACTGGATACCATCATTAGATAAAGCGGAAAAAGTGGCAATGCAAAAGTGCAATTCAATTTGAAATCTGTTTTTAAATAAGCCCAGGAAAAAAATAAAACGAATTTTAAAAATTTCGGTTTTTTCCGGATATCTCCGGATATACTCGGAATTTTAAAACTTTCTAAACGGCATATTGTTAGGCACCTAAATGCGCAATTTTGCCTTAATTTGACCGACACAGTATCTCTTACAGTTTTCGAGTTCCCCATACATAGACAGGAATTCGAGCCACCCTGTACTTGGGTCATTTTGAACACTATTCAAAATAGCTTCTTCAACTTGAACGCTACATCGTCGGTATCTTCTGCGTCCAGAATCAGATTTGGCTGGTTTTAGAGATCCGGTTTGCCGTAAACAACGAAGTAAATTTTCAAATATGGACTTATGCGGAATTTTTCTTTGAGGAAATTTTCGATGATAAATTCTTACTGCTTCGTGTGCATTTTGCTTCGCTTCACCATAAACTAACAGCATGTCGGTCAATTCTTGTGAAGAATAATCTCTAAAAGTCATATTTGCACCACCGAAAAATTAACGTTAACAACAAAAATATCTTTAGTTACAAGCAAGAATATCAAATGTATTTATTTAATACTTATTTCTTTCGCATACATGGCAAAAGGGTACAAAATATGCGTTTTGTCAATTTTCATGTAATAATGTGGTTTTTATTTTTTCTTTCGAAAACGACAAAAAAAATATTTTTAGTTGCTTATTCATAAGAAAATATAAAATTTGCGAAAAAGACGGTGGTATACATTTTTTTTGTCAATAATACTGGTTAAGGTGCTTCCTGGGACGCCACTGGACTTAACAATTTTAATCTAGTTAAAGTAAAATTAGCCCCTTGTCACTAAAAATAGCATTGCGTTCAACAATATCGTACAAAGGATATTTAAGATATATAAAAAAACAGTTTTTTTTTTAATGTTTAACACCCTGTATCCTGAAAACTAAGCATTTCCGAACCTACGTTTATAAACTCTTTTTTTTTCTTATTTTTTGATGACGAGTCTCCAGCCGAGCGTTGGCGCATGTTTTTTGAAACACCCTGTATATCATCGGAAATATGCGAATTCAAGCAAAACTAGTTCTTACTAGGCCAAACGTGAATATCCTAAGCGACTTCGGAAATACTGATGTTGGCATGTTTGAATTAGGCAATAAGCAAACTTCACATTGTTCACATGGTTTCTCTAGGCAGAACACGAAGTGACATCACAGTTAGCAAAATAAAAATAACTTTGGTCAAGACCCGAAAATTGAACTAGCTCTAACTATGCAAAAGCAGTTCTTACAAACTTCTAATACGGTCAATTTCATTTCGGTTAGGTTGGGTTAGCTTCGGTTTGTATTTTGCTTGTATTCAGAAAACAAGCAATAATAAGCACTGAAATGAAAACTGTTAGAACCAGTCTTGTCCAATTAGAAATAGTTCCAACAGATTTTGTTTTTACGGAAATATTTTTTTCTCCGATTGACAGCAAATATTAATTTTGCAGACCCATATCAATCAGCAAAGTATTACTTTTTCTGTCCAGGCAGCAAAGTAAGTACTTTGCTGCCTAGGCAGCAAAGTGATTAGTCTCCATGGGAATAAAACGTCTGACATAAGTTGTCAAACTATAATTATTATGGACATATACATTTCCATAGCAACCAACCGTTCCAACAATTGCGATTTCTATCAAATTTTGTCTTAATTTATAACTACAGGAAAAATAAAAAGATTGTGGGAATTGTAATAATTTGCAAATATACAATATACATATATCATTATAAACAATCGGAGAAAAAATTATATGTTCAACTCGGCAGCAAAGTAGATTGACTGCCTTAGCTGAATTCCTAGCCTCGCTACGCTCGGCTATGAACTATCAGCCGCGGCAGTCAATCTACTACTTTGCTGCCTAGTAAAACAAATAATTATATTTCCATTTTCTAATTTATCCTGAATAATTCAAATATGAGTTGGTCACTTTGTGTCTAGGAAGTTCGCGTTCTGTCTAACCAACACTATTATCTTTTAGGTTGCTTAGTATGTTCGCGTTTGGCTTAACCAGAACTAGCTTTTCCTGAATTTATATTATCGATAATATATTCAATGGAATATTGAACTACAAATTTATTAAAACAGATGCCCTCAATGAAGTATACGGTTTTCTTTAAAAAATATTGGCCGTGCTAATTTTGAATCGAAACAGTCAGCAAAAACTCAAATGACTGCAACTATTCGTCATCTGGGATCATCTCAGAACGATGTGCATATTCTACCATCCCCAAATATATAGTCATGTATATTTAACAAGCAAACTTTTGTATACCGGTTAGTTTATAACGTCCTTGATCTATATTATCAGGGGCGGATATTATCAATCTGTATTATGTACTATGCCTAGAATATGCCTGTCTTTTTCCAGCCTTTCAACGTCTCTGTATTCAGCCTTCAAGGTATATTGAACCTTCTAATCTATTTTGCCTACATATTTTAAATAAGATGTTCAGCTATTTTAAGGATATAGCAAAACGATCAGCCATTCTGTAAGCCACGGTAATATATTTATTACCGTGCTGTAAGTTTTGCTATTTAAAGTTTAGTTTTATTTATAACGTTTATTTATAACACCAACTTTTTATTTATGGCAGTGGCACACACAGTAAGGGAGATCCTATGGTTCTCGACAAACGGTGTGTGTGCGAAGATATTCGGTGTGCGGTTCTTGAATTTGTAGAAGGGAGAACCTATGGTGCTCGACATACGGTGTGTGTACGAAGATGTTGATTGACACGGTTCTGGAATAGTTGTAGGTTGTAATTAGGGGAAAACAGATGTCCTGGAAGTGAGTTTCACAGTGATGCAGTGCGCCAGACAAAGGAGCTCTTGTAAAGCGATGTTCTAGGTGTTTCCAGTTGTACGACGAACTGGTGCGTTCTTGCCGTCTGTCGT
This sequence comes from Pissodes strobi, assembly GCA_016904865.1. Lineage (NCBI taxonomy): Eukaryota > Metazoa > Arthropoda > Insecta > Coleoptera > Curculionidae > Pissodes > Pissodes strobi. Next base: position 22,624 of record JAEQML010060425.1, on the reverse strand, counting down.
GACTGTCTGACAGGCGTTACCAAGGGCGGGATGACGCGAACCAAATCCTAGGAACATCTGCCGTGAAAGTATCTGTAAAACAGGGACATCTCGGCCACATATCTGCGGTGTTCCAGACTATCCAGATTCCGTCGCCGACGAGACGCACAGCTCTCTTCTGAATGGAATCCCGCAGCTTTAAGGAGAGAACGCATTAGGCTGTTGTGGTCCCGTCGCATCGCGAACCGTTCTAGGCTAAGATGTCTCCCTGGATTCTACGAAAAAGATAGGAGGAGAACGCGATGCGAGCGAGAAGGGCTCGAGAATGTCTAGTGCGAGTGCATACATTATAAAACATCGGAAGGAACTTCACCGCGCGCGGTCGAGTCTAGCATGGATCGCGATGCGACTGGCCCGCGAGCGTCCAACGCGTTCTCTCAGGGTTGGCTTTGGTGTGGCACCCCAAATGTGTGAGCAATATTCTAAGCACGGTCTTATTTGCGCTTTGTAGAGCAAGAGCAACTGCTGCGGTGTATACAGTTTTTTGTTGCGAAACAGCGCACCAAGCTTCTGGGAGGCTGATTTTGCGATGTTAGCTACGTGGTCATGCCAGGACATATTACTGTTGACCGAAACACCCAGCAGTCCGATTCACGAGGTTGAAGAAATGGTCGATCCTGCCATAATAGTGTCAGAGCCCGCGGTATTGGCCCTCTTGGTAAATGTGGCTGCTTGGGTCTTTGCTGCATTGAACTGGTCCACATTTCTGTCGCCCCAAGTTTGAACTTTCTCCAGGTCTTGATTAATTGCTGTAATCTGCTCCTGTCTGTGGTGATAAGTCTCAGTCGGTGGTAAAGATTTTTCTGATCTAAAGTAGGAGACAAGGGTACTGTCATCTGCAAAACTGTAAACAAGATTATTCATTTTGGTCAGCAGATCATTAATATAGATGAGGAACAGAGTTGGTGAAAGTATTGTCCCCTGAGGCACGCCCGTGTTAATGGTGAATGTGTCTGAGATGTGTCCATCAACTGCAACGTGCACAGATCGGTTCTTAAGAAAACTGGCAAGCCAGCTACAGAGAGAGGCTGGCAGTCCGAAGGACGCCAGTTTGTTGAGCAGTTCGCCATGCCAAACTCTGTCGAATGCCTCCGAAATGTCCAACGCAATCGCTCGAGACCCTCCGTAGTTCTCAATTGCTCTACTCCATATATGAGTGACATAGGCCAATATATCACCTGTTGATCTCTCTTTGCGAAAGCCGTATTGATTATCGCTGATTATTCTGTTGGTCTCGAGGTACTTGAGTAGTTGCTGATTGACTACACGTGCCATGACTTTGGAGATTATTGGAAGCAAGGCAATTGGATGATAGTTTGAGGGCGTGGTTTTCTTGCCTTTTTTGGAACAGGTTGCACTCGATCGACTTTCCAAGAAGATGGGTAAATCCCTTTTCCGTAAGACAGGGAAAAAAGCCTGAAAAAACGGGTGTTAGTTCGTTGGCGCAGTTCTTTAACACGATGGCAGGTATTCGGCCCGGTCCTGATGCCTTTTACGTATCTAGTTCTTTAAGGATTTTACGAATATCACGGTGATGAAACTTGACTTCTGCCATGGTAGTGTTGATGTTCGATATAGTGGGGAGAGCCTTGCCTTGGGGGACGTCCAAGGTAGTGTTGCGCGTAAATGTTAATGTAAATGTTAGCAAAATATAATGAATAAGATGACGCAACATGTGTGCTTCGACTTGCTCGTCGACGCTGGCGTGGGAGTGGGTCAATTATTTACTCTTGACCAGGGCACCACCAGTTTGAAGTATCCAAATCCGCAGACCCAAACTAGAAGATCCTCGGTCTTAAGAATCCATAAGGGCGATCCAAATCGAGGATTATCCCCTACACAAGGGCGATTCCAAAAGGACTATTAACTGCACCTGTTTGGCTGAGGTATTCCAGAGCAAATAAAAGACGGTAACGTTCGTGCAGGTTTAATTTTATTGGCGTTTGTTAGGTTAGACGATAACGTGTTGTCATATTTCTTTCAATTAACAAAATGATATAAATATAAAAACAGGTAAAAGAGCTTCATTGGAAACAATTAATAACTTGATATATGCTCACGAATATTGAACTAGATCGTATCAGAGGTAACAATATGACGTAATAAATGATTACGAGAGATAAAAAAAACAATTCCAACTAATTAAAAATAAGCGCACTAATAATTTAAAGTTATCAGGATAATACTTATTACTATTAACTCCGTTGCGCGTGTACCATGGTATACGAGTCGCAGCTGTACATAAATAAACCTTAAATATTCAGTTTAAGAGATACCGTTATGTAAAATTACTATAATCAGACATTTAGTCAGTCAGAACGTCAATGTTTATAATTTACCACAATATAAATTAAATTGTAAGAATAATGAAATGTAACATATAAAAGCTATGAGCATTAATTGAATCACACTAGTAATTATCGCAGTTATTTGGATACACATTGGTAAGCTTTGCTTGCACCTAATCAGTTCCAAAAATAATTATATCAATACCTCGCTGGAAAATACTAATAACACGCTGAAAATACCCGCTGGAAAACACTAATAACCCGCCAATAACATTAGGTAGAAAGATCACAATTATAACCTAAATTTATCTTTACTAGTCTTCGCCGTTATCACCTACGGCCTTCTGCACGTGGACTGCTGCTATGCACCTTGAGACCCATAAAACTCTCAGTGGTATTTGAGGTAATGCTCATTGAATCCTGATTGTTTTTCGAATGACAAATATTCAAACGACAGTTTCTTCGAACGACATTTCTTCGGATTTGCACTATTTGCAGTTCTTCGAAAAGACAATTCCTCGAATCGACAATTTTTCGAATGTGTAATTCTTGGAATGGACCATTTTTCGAATCTTTAATTTAGTTTGGGTTAGTCCCTTTTACCGTTTTAGCAAAGTTTCTGCAGGGTGCGTGGTGTAGAAGGTAGCGTTCTTGCCTGTCATTCCGGCGCTGCGGGTTCGAATCATGTCGGTCGAACCAGATGTTTTGTATATTATTTTGTATTAATTTACCTTTTTTTTCCTAATTTTGGGTTAGTTTTGGTTAGCACTTGGTAACTTCTTTTTGATTGAGCCCCCGTAGCGAGCGAAGCGAGCGGAGGGCCATGTAAAACCCTAATAATTGTATGTATAATATGTTTAATAAACAATTTTAATAAATTACGTTAATATTATCTTTATGTTTTCTCTAATTTAATATTTTCGAAAAACGGTCCTTTCGAATATTTGTCTTTTTGAAAAACTATCCGTTCGAATAATTATCCATTCGAATAATTGTCTATTCGAAATACTGTCCTTCGAAGAACTATCTTTCGGAAAATTGTCATTTGAAAAACAGTCCTAGCCCATACCTCTGTGGCTATAGTCGGTACCAATACAACACAACCAACTGTATCGACTGGTAGCTACTTGGTTAGCTACCACTCTCTCCAAGCAAAGCTTGTTCCAAACCAAAACTACTCCAAATAAACAGCTCCAGCCAAAAGTAGCTCCCATAAAAACTGGCTCCCAGAATAAAAAACCCTGAAAGAGAACAAGCACTAAGCATGCATTCACTTACTGAAATTTTGGGCAGCTCCTCCTTCAGAATACTCTCCACTCAAAGCGTATTTAAAAATAATAATGAGAGTCGTCTTGCCGAAATGCGAAGGTCATAATAAAACCAATGTCATAATCAACCCTATAGGTGATAGACATAAAATACTAAGAAAACTGACCAATAATATAATCACTGGGCAGGCAAGAACAAAGCTTGCCCATTTATGTCATTAACATTAAATCCAAATGTATACTAAGCTTATGTACGACTTTACAAGTTTTTATAAGCAAAATTCAAAGTAGAAAAGAAATTTATCAAATAGTTATATAATAGGGTATACCTATTATGCAATACGGATGACCATAAAGACGAATCAGTACTCGACTGCAATATCATACCGAAGACGGTATCATGAAACTATTATTCATTACGCTTATGTTCCTCAGAATATCACTTCTTGCAAAAATAATGAGTATAATTAATCGTGTTATGCCTGTTCCAGGCCCAAGTTATCTTTTGTTTGACGATATTGCATGATATACAGTTGACGACAAATAAATCCGTACACTAAATCGTTTCATTGTAAATACAACTTTGATTACCTTTGTAAGGTGTCTGTTGTTATGTTATTCGAATGTGTCAAAGTATTGTCACCTGCTATCTGAATCCGAAACTGGTTTTCTAACCAGGCATAACTAGGCCAACAAAGTGAGAAGCCCGTGTTACCAATATTTATGAAAACGGGGTTATGTATGGTTGGGATGTACGGATTTATTTGTCGCCAACTGTACGTGCAAGAATTAATAAATTTTCGAAAGTAACACTCTCTATATAGCAGTATTGTGCAGTATTTCAATCCCCGCTGAGACCCGTTAGAAAACTATAATATACCCTGACAAAATAAATCCCCACTCTCTATATAGCAGTATTGTGCAGTATTTCAATCCCCTGAGACTCGTTAGAAAACTATAATATACCCTGACAAAATAAATCCCCCTGTACAGAAAATAAATGAGTATCTACAAAATGTAAGATATGTATATTTATTTACCTAACTACGTAGGGTTTTACGATGGTAATGACAAATTGGGAGCAACAACGCTCTTTCCTACAGGCATTCCTCGAGGAAGGAAAGGGCGTACTTTGTTCCAGAATCCACTGCACGTGGCAGGTTACCAACCAAAAATCTTGACTCTCAGGCAAAAAGCCATCCAATCCAGTCAAGTAATTCACTACAGCAACCTAGTAACTATGCCACTTTTTATCGCCCGAAATAAGTATAATCCCCCTCAGGGTGAGTTAAAAATTCTTAAACTTTTTATCAAACATACGCACTACTTCCTTAGAAGGTTTGCCGAAGAAATAGAACGACATCAGGTCGAAAACGGCCACATAGCTCGTGAATACAAGAATCTAGGTACTGCCTCGCAACTCTAAGCACAGTAATGTGGGTTGCCTAAATCCACTTTTCGCATGGCCCTCCGCTCACTACGGAGGCTCAAGAAAAGGAAACTAACCAGGTGCTAACCCGATCTAACCCAAGATATGCGCAAAATCAAGGAAAAAACTGTTATATAACCTTAAAAAAACCGACGGGGTTTGAACTCGAGTCGCCGAAGTGAGGACCAAGCATGAAGACCTCTAGACCACCAGAGCACATACAGACGACTGGCTGTATCGCGAAGTACATGAACAGTTGACGGGGCTATCCCCAGACATAAATGCTCGTGAAATTTAATGCTAAAAAGACAGGAAAAAAAACTCGGCCCACAGGCCCGCTTTACACTGTCCTGTAGCCTACGGAAAATACTACCAGCCGGTTGCCGCGAAATCTGCCAACATCTGCAATATGTAATGAAACGTCCCTAAGGCTGTATGAAATTATGCATTGCTGGTAGAACAAAGAAATCCAATGATAAATCCGTCATTGACAGTGCCCAAACAATTAAAAACTAATTTATTTCGGCTTGCTCCATTTAAAACTCCTACATCAAATCCGTCGAGGTCCTTGTTAAAACCATATATTTAATGTGGTAGACAGTGTTGCCAGATTATTTTTTTTCTAGTCGCCACATGAGACGCCAAATGTCGCCAAATGAAAAGAAAAGTCGCCAGATTTTTTAACCGTGAATCTTTTTGCAATATATATAGGAAAAGTGAAATAAAAAATATAAACTGAAAATTAAACGATATTCACTAGGAAAAACAAATTATAACGTTGGGAAAATTCCTGATATCCTGATTTCTAACCTAAAATTTGTAGGATTTCTCCAGCATGCTCAAGTTCTAATTCTAACAAATTTTCAGGAGTTTGATCGACATACATCTTTGAAGTAAACCTGGACACCATATCAGCTCTTGGCTCAAATGTCCGACAACATAAATTATTAACAAATAAATGATATTTTATAAATAAAATTGAATTTAACATTTGTAACATAATGTTGTTTCTCAGTTTGGATTTTACAATGTTCATTATTAAAAAAACCCTCTCAACCACAGCATTTGAACTAGGTAAACTAAGCATTACAAAAGCAAACAAGCTAAGATCTTCAAAGATTAAATCTCCTGCAGAATTTTTTTGTTATAAGTTTCTGCCAAAACCTCATAGTCATCAGGAATTTTCCCTTCAAAAATTTCGTTCCAATTTACACGATAGGATAGGCGAATTCTGTTAGTATTGGTATCGAATCGAGTGTTCATAAACCGACCGCAAAATTCCCTATAAAACTGCATTCACATGCCCTATATGAACTTGAAATGAGGTATATTCACACAAAAAATAACCCAAATTGCAGGCAAATGTTAGTCGCCTGGGGTTTAGTGTAAATCGCCCAATTGGCGACTTGCGATTTTTGCAAATTTAGAGTCGCCAGAGCGTATTGAAAATCGCCCAATTTGTGATAAATCACTGGCCACACTGGTGGTAGAAATCGTGAAGGAAAAGAACTCCAAGTGTAACAACAAATAGTTGTTCACCGATTCCACCCACCTCTAACATCTTGCAAGAACCATTCAGGCACTCGCGAGACCGGTTTCTACCCTGTTAAGCGTCATCATCAGTCGGATTTAGCCTGAATACTGAATAACTCTTGCAAAATAGGTGACTTAAATCAGTGAACCAGTCGTCCAGCGGCTTTTTCTGCAACACTGGCGCCATCTACAGATTGCAGTTTGAACGCCAGATAGGAAGGCTGCCTCGGACATAGCGGCGTTCGCCGAAATATCAGATAAAAAGCCGCTGGAGGACGGGTTCACTGATTTAAGTTGCCCATTTGGCAAGAGTCATTCAGGCTAAACCGACTGAGGACGCCTAACAGGGTAGAAACCGGTCTCGGGGGGTGTCTGAATGGTTCTTGCAAGATGTGGCGGTGGAATCAGTGAACAACTATTTGTTGTTACACTTGGAGTTCTTTTCCTTCACGATTTCTACCACTTTATCTGATTTTTCGGCGAACGCCGCTATGTCCGAGGCAGCCTCGCTATCTGGCGTTCAAACTGCAATCTGCAGATGGCGCCAGTGTTGCAAAAAAGCCGCTGGACGACGGGTTCACTGATTTAAGTTGCCCATTTTGCAAATCGCACGACGACCGCTAGCGCATAAAACATCTGGCAACGTTCCAAGAATATCCCTTTCATTAAACGTTCCAAAGTGCACTGCTTATTACTCAGACAATTGTCTATTAGTGATGGGCAAAACTGCTATTTTCAAATAACAGTTAAAGCAGTCGCAGCTTTTTCCAAATAGCAGTTTATAAACACTGTTACTGGCAGTGTTACCGTTTTAGTACATTTGTACTAAATTTAGTACATTTTAACGTGTAAGTACAATAGTACATTTTATAGAGATATTGGTCAAATTTAGTACATTTTACACGAGCGCTCACAAATGGAATTTCTTTCATGCAGCAGGACCATCTAGTATAGATAACCGCTGAAAGTTACGCTATCCTTGTTTGAATGAAGAAGGAATAGGAATCTTTACAGGAACCTTTAGCTTTAAATGTTTCTGCCTCCGTTACATAAAGACAATGGTTACACGGATCGCTGGTAATTCCCTGCCGGCCGCAGAAATCACTGGCGTCTAGCAATAGGGGCAAATTTTCGATGCTATACTGTGCATGCGCAATGGCGAAACAAGAATTATATGTATTATTATGGCTTTGCATGGTCCTCCGCTCGCTAAGGAGGGGTGCAATCAACAAGGACTAACCTAAACTAACCAAAAATTAAGAAAAAATAGTAAATTAATAAAAAACAAATATAAAAAAAGGCAGGCAAAACACCTGTCGCGACTGACGGGAATTGAACCCGCAGCGCAGAAATGACAGGCAAACACTTTGCGTACTACACTACCGAGACGTTGAAAGAATTTCGCTAGAACATAAAGATATGGATAATTCGGCGATATTACGCATGCACGGTATCGCATCGAAAATTTGGCTCCTATCGCTAGACGCTTTTCAGAAAACCCCGAACGTCTGCTTTAAACATGTTTTATTTTCAGTTAGTTTAGCTGTTGCTGATATTTAGCACTCGGCGTTTCTGCTTCTTCTGTTTCAGATGTTTATTTTAGGTTAAGAATTTTGTTTTGTTTAACGTTAGATTTTTCTTGTTTTTAGTTTCAAAAATATATGTATTCGTAATTATAAAGGATCTGTAAGTTTCATTTCTATACAATTAATTAACCTACAATATACACTTTGCCAACGAAAGCGAGCTTATAGCATTTAATTGTCGCTAAAAAAACAAAAGCGTCTAGCCATAGGGGTCAAATTTTCGATGCGATACCGTGCATGCTTAATATGAACGAAATATCGGATTTATCCATGTCTACGTTCAAGCGAAACTTCTTTAACGCCTCGGTGGTGTAGTACGCAGAGTGTTTGCCTGTCATTTATGCACTGCGGGTTCGATTCCCGTCGGTCGAGAGAGATGTTTTGTTTTTTTAAGGTTATGTTGGTTTTTTATTAATTTACTTCTTTTTTTTTTGTTGATTTTGGGTTAGCCTTGGATTAGTTTTGGTTAGCTCCTATTGATTTCGCCCCCCCATAGAGAGCGAAGCGAACGGAGGGTCATGCAAAGCCATAATAATACCTATTATTCTTGTCTCGCCATTGCGCATGCGGTATCGCATCGAAAATTTGACCCCTATGGTTAGCCGTTTATTAAAAAACTGTTTAGTACAATTTAGTACATTTTCCGGAAATTTGTAAGTACATCGGTAAAGTCGGCTGCGATAACACTGGTCATGTCCAACAATCCGACATTGAAGTATTGGCATTATCACTATAATATTGTAGTTGCAGGTTACTGGTAACAGCCGTAAGAGCTAAAGCAGGGGATTCCTTTTAAGCGAATAAAATAAAAGGATATACTTATATCCTACCATTCCTACCTGATAATTAAACAATGTTGTCCCTTTTTGCTCCAACTCTGAACTCAATAGGACTAGACCTATACCCCAAAAGAATTCTGTTGCAGAATTACCTTATCTTTAATGCCGGCCACCGACTACCTATTTAGCAAAATTCTGCTTTACTGTCGCTATAATAAATTATTAAATTTTCTTTAATTGGCCCTTTTAAATCGTAAATTGGCAAATAAAAGCAAAATAATTAGTGTTTACTACATATAAATCATTATCTCATAAAAACCATAAGCAAATAATGCTGTCATCAAAATAATCTCTTATTTTAAACATAAAAAACAGTTACACATTATTTACTACATTTACTCATCCATCCTTTTCCTTTCGGGCGTACGCGTACATCTCATTCTTATTCCTGCAAAGAAAAACAGAACAAACAAGGTGAATTCCGGGTAGCGAGCCAAAGCAAAGTTCACGGAATTTCTTGCCTTTATGGCATGCCGACAATCGACGCCCTGTACACTCTAGCAGCTCGCTATTGTCACATCCAAAAGCAATATCGACTAGCAGCTAAAAGCATAATACGGTATTATCAGTAGAGATCGTATATCGTAATATTGATGAACATTGTAAACTGCTATTTAAAAAGCAGCTTTTTATAATACTCGATAGCAGTTAAAAGCTGCTTCGCTCAAATAGCAGCTATCGAATAGCAATTTACTAAAAAGCAATCCATCCCTATTGTCTATGGCTTATTATATCTGTCCGTAGCCAACCAACAGTTCTTTTAAGGTATATACCGCCGAAAAGGAAATTATGCGTAAGGTAAGAGATTTAATGGAACATTTCCGAAGTGCACTGCTATATACTTAAATGTTTTCTTGATAGCTATGTAGAATACGGTACGATCTATTGACTGATTATATGTTAAGCCAGTGATATCAAACAGAGAAAATCAAATTTATAGTCAGCTAGATAGGCTAGCATAATAGACGCAGGATTAAGGGTGGAATCACCGACTTTATCTGACCTCTATCTGTTACATGTTTTCATACTAAATTGACATGTAACAGTAGAGTGCGATGAAAACATTTTGGCGAGCATGTTTGCTTTTTTCCTTGGCCGTGATGGCACGTTCGTCTGTCAAAGGTGGGAGAGACGTTTTTGTACAGTTATTACTTACTGCTTTTGCTACCGTCCAGAAATTCCTGGAGCCACTGGGGCAAAAGTTTTTGATTAAAAATAGTTACTCGGCTTGTTCCCTTGAGAGTTTTTCGTTGCATTTCTGTTCAAAAGGGATTTACATTTTTTAATACCTCAAAAATATATTTTTATTTTAATTTTTCATTTCAGGTGAAGGAGCTTTCGGGACAGTGTTTGGTGGTGTTGCGGCCGTTCCGTTCTATGGTTCTTGTCCGGTAGCCGTCAAAACACTGAAAGCAACTTGCACGACTGAGGATAAAATCGACTTTCTTAGTGAAGCTGATAATATGAAACATTTCGACCATAGGAATGTTGTTAAACTTCTTGGAATTTGTACAGATCATCCCAAAGCTTTATACACAATCATGGAATATTGTCTGTATGGTGACTTAAAAAACTATTTAATAGCCCGCAGGCCTTACGCAAACGGAAACCTTAAGGGACCAGATGTGATAAATTCTAAACGCCTGACCGGCATGGCTTTGGATATTGCAAGAGGCCTCAGCTATTTAGCCGCTATGAAATATATACACAGAGATCTGGCCACTAGAAATTGTTTAGTAAATGCTCAGTTAATTGTTAAAATTGGCGATTTTGGAATGACTAGACCGGTGGATGATTACAAACGTTACCAATTTACGCGTAAAGGATTGCTACCAGTGCGATGGATGGCTCCTGAAAGTATAAAGGACGGCGTTTACAGTACAGCGACTGACATGTGGAGTTATGGCGTTGTTTTATACGAGCTTGTTACTTTTGGGGCTACTCCGTGGTATGGTAAAACGAATATGGAGGTGTCTAAGCTCGTTGTAAACGGAGCCACTCTAGCGGTTCCTGAAGGAATCAAGCCGCAGTTGTAAGTAGCTAATGTTTGTATTATCTGTTAACTTTGACCCATTACTCTCTAGAGCCGTTAATGCTGAAAAATAATAGTCTCATTTGAGATGATGTCTAACCTAGCTAGCTATTCAAATATCAGATAACGTATCTTTTTAATGGAATTTTCTTTATTTGCACATATCAGAATATAATTTAGGCTGGCAATTTATATTATGATAAGCACCGATATTAGATTTTCACACGGCAATTTTGTCATGTCATACTAGTATACTGAATTGTGATTTCAGATTTAGTGTGTTCTTAATTAACCCTTTCAATCCGGATTTATTTTTTTAAGATTATTGTTTTGAAATTTGGAATTCCTAGGTAAAAATGAACAAAAAAAATAAATTTGTGGATTTTAACTTTTATTTTAAACGTTTTTTTATAAAGAAATGATAGGACACTGATGTCCCAGCAGGGTTTTTTGTTGGGATACATTCGTCCCAACAGTTATTTAACTTAGGTATGATATGGCGTAAAACAATCTACGCACAATGGTAAAGCACACATCCTGCACAAAAGTTTGGTTCTCTTTTCAATTTTTCTTTGAGAGCAACCATAGCACCTTCTTCTTGTAAGACCTGTTTCAGGTAAATAATCGCCAACACTACTATGTTCCGCCCATGCTTGAGAGTGTCTGCCAACTTTTCTGGTCCTTTTACGCTTGACACCAGTTCTACCATATGCTATGAGTGACTCTGCTAGTTTTACAACGTACTGAATAAAGGTAGTGTTGCTGTGATTCGTTTCTTTGAATATGATAAAGGAGTTACGAACCGCCATCATAAGAGATTTGTAGTACACTTTTCGCCACCACTTTGTAGATTTTCTGTTGATGTCATATAAAGAAACCATATGATCGGCATGGTCCACGCCACCCATAAACTTGTTGTAAAACGCTATTGCTTCAGGACATGGAACTTCTACACTTGATCCGTCTTTCATTTTTCTTGGAACTGTAGTTATGATTGCTTTATGGCAGTTGGAAATCAAAACAAAATCTTTGGTATCTTGCCATCTGATAGCTAAAGTTCCCTGATTACTAGATCTTATTTGAGATTCTCCTCTTGTTAGTTTTCCGTCAAATTTTGGTACATCCTTGCCACTCCTCATACAGGTCCCCACTGCAGCAAATTCAATCTCATTCATTAACTTGATTGATGTAAAGAATCTGTCAAAACACAGAACTACATTTGTTGTTTGGCGAATTGAAGAAGTCAGCTTTTTTACTACACGTTCGCCGAGGGTTCCTTCAGTGACTTCCGTTTCTTTGCCACTATAAATATTTAGGTCATAAACGTACCCTGTCATTGAATCACATCTTGTCCATATTTTAATTCCACGTTTTACTGGCTTTAGTGGCATGTATTGTTTCATGGTTGACCTACCCTTAAATTTCGCCATTCATTCATCGATAGGTACTCTGAAACGTTGAGTCACTTCTTGCCTGAGGAAAGGTTTTTTTGAAACACGAGTACTTCGTCCATGTAGTATGTTTTTGATGGATCGTTGGGTTTTTCAGGTTCGTTGAAATACAATTTTGATAAAAGCAATTGACATCTATCCCTAGATATAGCCTTTTTTACTGCCTCGTTATCAAGAGACGGATTATTCGACCAATACATGGAAAATGTTGGTACTCTATTATAGTGCATTATCAAAGACACACCAGTTACTAGCATAATTTCTTTGAAATGGGTTTTTTCAATTTTTTTCTTTGTAGATTTTTCGTGAATCTCTAGTCTTTGATTTGTGTAATGGGCTATATAAAGAAAGAGACTTCTTGGAAAAAACCTTTAGAAAGCAATCTAATTCAGTACTGCCACGATATAGATCACACTGAATAATAGGTTTTACTTCAGGGGGTATAGTTTTTCTAGGAACAAAATTTTCGTGATTAGTAGACCACAAGATATTTTTATCACCCAGCTGTTGATTCTCCCCATCAGTGTTTTCATCTTCTTCAGCATTTCCCATGTTATTGTCCTCGTCATCAGAAGAATCACTATTACTTTCTTCTGACCCAGAAGCAGGTGATGGAAAATAATTTCGATCTTGAACGCTGTCGTCACTACTATATGGCTCGGACTTATCTGACTCTCCCTCACTCTCAATTTCATTTAAGTTTCCAACTCGTCTGTGTAAGAGCACTTTTTCTGGTACTCATGCTGTAACAAAAGAGAATGTGTAAAAACCTAATGGGACACATATGTCCCAGTATAAATACCTGTTGGGACATGTAAAACCCAGGGATAAACAATAGGATGAAACACTCAAAAAGAATTATTTATTGTGGCATTATTATGTAAAAATACTTACTTTTGCACTTTCAGTTGCCGAATTTCAACAAAACAGCAATTATTAATTGATACAGGTCACTAAAAATACATATACAATACTAAAACACGCACTGTCTAGATGTACGCACTATGATGTCGCGTGTTCAACTGATTGCAAGTTGTTGGCCCGTGTTACCAACTCGCAAATTATTATCCCACAGCTATAAAACACTGATATATCCTAGTGGGAAGCGTTTTAAATACGTGAAACCCAGTTTAGAGATTTATGAAAAGCTGCTGGGACATATGTGTCCCTACAGGAGTGAAAGGGTTAAGTCGACACATTTCATAGAGGTTTCAATTTCCTTTCTTCGGGATATCAAATATTCTGATAATAGCGACTCGTTCACATGCGTTTTTCCCGAAAAAAAAAAATAATGCCAGTTAATCGGTAAAAATGTTACACACGCGGGCATAATCTTCCTCGTTGTGCAGTCCCGTCATTCCATTTCTAATGATTGTTAACCGGTTAGTGCCTATATAGTCCTGATTCCGCGCAGATAGTGCAAAACTTTTAAAGTGATGTGATAAAAGGTGTATCATTGGAGTGTTTTCCCTAAAAGTTAAATGAAACAACCTTCCCTTTTAAAAATCCAACTGAATCTATTTTATCTATTAGAAACATGCATGTAATTAAAAATGTTTATGAAGCAAAACAATATCCTTATTGCTAACTTATTGTAAATAACCTAGTTTAATTAGCTTACGTCTATAATTGATTATTTTAAATAATAAAAATAATAATAATAATAATAAATTATTTATTTGCCAAAAATTTACATATTTTTATCTACTAGAAATAAAAAAAAACATACAACAGGCAAAAAAGAGGTTAAAGGCAATTCAAAAAAGATACGAGTAAAACCTCCTAATAGAAAGAAAAAAAAAATAAAATTTACGCCTAGTTAAATCACTATTCTACGTTCCTATATTTATAATAATATTCAATTCGGAAAACCACATATATTATAAACAAATATACCCAAATACAGACGCAGTGTCTCATGAATGCACAGGCCGCCGTATAAAATCTACTGTAGTAAATATTTCCTCTATGCCGAAGATTCAAGGAATGAACATCAGTTCTGTAGCGGATTTTATTTGTTAAATATGAGGGACGGTTGAAGATTATTATTGAATGAAATAAACAAGCAGCATGAAATTTTCTGCGATCTTCCATACAAGGCCATTTAGTTTCAGCTAGTTTATAACTAACTGAATCGCGACGACGAATACCGTAAATAAATCGCAGACATGACTTTTGAACCCGCTGAATCCGTTCTTTATCGATTTTGTCCAGGCATGGTCCATAAACCACATCTATAAAGTTAAAATGACTTAGAACCAGATCATTATTTAGGTTAATTTTTTGTGATGTAGAAAGTAGGTGCCTATGCGGGAACAGTCTTTTCAAGTTGGCATAAGCAGACTGGATGCATTTATTTATGTGCTGCTTAAATCTGAGACCCGAATCAATGTATAGTCCCAAGTTACGAGAACAGTCAGAGCAAAGCAGTTGTTTCGAACAAGACTTTAAAGTTATATTCTGCTGCAATACATTGCGATTTTTTCCAAAAATCAAATAATTGGATTTTGACGCATTTATCTGTAAATTGTGTTTTTCAAAAAAATGTATTAGACGATCCAGATCCCTATTAATTTTCTCAGTAGCACTATCTTTATCTCCAGGGAAAAATGACAAATATAACTGTGTGTCATCTGCATATAAATGGGCGTTACAATCTTTAAGACAACTAGTAAAGGCGCGTACACATCTGCCGAACGCATGTGGCCGAAGCCATTCGACCGAACGCCTTCGGTAAATGTGTACGGCCCAACAGACGGCAGCGAACGCATGTGTTTGCCTTCGCGAGAGCTCGCTCACTGGGCGGTACATCAAAAGAAATTTGAAGAACGAATTCGTTTGGCTGTGTTTAGTGTGTACGCTTCCAGTTAAAGTGTTCGACGGCGTCGTCGCGATTTTGTTTTGATTTTCTATTTTGCGATAATGGAGTGGACTAATTCTTCTTGTTTAAAACTTATTGGTTTATATCGAGAACGGGAAGTTTTATGGAATCCAGTGCATAAAGATTACAAAAATAAAATAAAGAAAATTGATGCCTGGGACGACATTAGCAAAATTATGAAAGGCGATACAGGGGAAGTCAAAAAGAAAATGAAATCGTCATTAACGTCATTCCGACGTGCGAGACAACAATTATATCCTCATCGGACGCCATATTCACCATTTACAACAAAAGTTCGCGCGCTAAAAATACCCGCGAAACTGAAGGAATGACTGCAAACGAATTCGTGCACCGTAATGTGGACGGCAGAGCAAATTTTCCATCGAATGCCGAAAACATCGAATGAATTCGGTCGAATGGCTTCGGCCACATGCGTTCGCCAGATGTGTACGCGGCTTTAGATTACAAGTGTAAATAAATACAAAATAAAATAGGCCCCAATATGGAACCCTGTGGTACACCACACAATTGATTACCCATAAATGACACGCCTTTACTAGTTTCAACGTATTGTTTTCTGTTTGTTAAATAATTAGTAATTAGAGCAATTGCATCTGAGTCAAAACCTACATAGCTCAGAACGACACAAAACAACTCATGATTTATTCGATAAAAGGCGTTACTATAGTGTAAAAGTACTAAAGCAGTGGCCTTGCCCCGATCTGTAGCTTCAATAATATCGTCCGTAATCTTTAAGAGTGCGGTTGTACAACTAAATCCCGATCTAAACCCTGACTGATATGATAGTAAAATATTATGCGTGTCAAGATATTCTCTGATTTGCTCGTTCATTATTTTCTCCATTACCTTGGACAAAACTGGCAAAATACTTATCGGTCTTAAATCATTATAATCCTGAATGTTTTGTTTTTTAAAAGTGGATATATTTTAGAAATCTTCCAAGCGTCTGGAAAACATTTCTCTAATATACAAGAATTTATAATATTGGTTACAAAAGGCAAAATTGTATCTACACACAATATCAACATATCTAGATTTATTTGGTCTGCCCCGGTAGCAAGAGACTTTATTTCGAACATACTCGCTCTCACAATATCGGTGTTTACCGTGCTAAAATTAAATTTTGCAGGTGTCTCAGTTTTTTGGTTATTTTTATAAAAATTAAGAAGCTCCAAATCTACAGTGTGTCCAAAAAGTATGCAACATATGGGAAACTTTTTTATTATTGGTTTCTCAAAAAATTTTATTCTTGATAAAAGTTGGTGCTTACCCTAAAACAGTAAATGTGTATTTCAAATTCTCCGTAGTGCTTTTAGTGCGGGCGCAAATCTAATTTTTCCGAAATCGCGTCGAGAGTAAAGTACCTTAATTTATAAAGATACAGTAAAATCTTATAAGGAAAAGTTCTTCCAAATTCAAAAAATAATCTAAATATGAAATTTGAGTTAAGTACATCAACTTTTAATTTTTATTTTTTTTGTCGATTTTTTCTTAAACGTTGCGCCACTGGAGAATGTTTTGTTCTTTTTTTATTAGTATACTTGCCAAGTAACTTCAAAATTTATTTAAGATAGAAATTAGTTACATAGTTGCATAATGTTGCAGTTTTTCCAGAGATAATAGCCAGTTTAGGTATCGGTGTGTTGCAAACACATTTAAACACTTTTGTTTCAAATTTTTTTCCACTCAAAATCATGAATAGACCCAACCCTTTTCATTTCATGTAAAACAACTAATAATTTATTTATCTTTTGCACCCGATGAGTAAAATATGCCCAAGTATCCTAAAAAGCCATATAAAATATTTGGTCTTGAAGAATAGGCCATGCATTTGGAATAAAAACAAATAAATAGCAATGATTTTACTTCGCTCTGACATATGAAATTAATTATTATTGAGTCAGTCATCCCAATTGTATTTTGTAATAATTATTGTGGACAATTATTTTGAACCAGAAGTGTTTAAATGTGTTTGCAACACACTGATACCTAAACTGGCTTTTGTCTCTGTAAAAACTAAAACATTATGCAACTATGTAACTAATGTCTATTTTAAATAAATTTTGAAGTTCATGGGCAAGTACACTGATAACAAAAGAAGCATTCACCGATGGCGTAACGTTCGAGAAAAAAATCGAGAAAAAAAATGGGAAATTAAAAATTGATGTACTTAACTCGAATTTCATATTTAGATTACTTTTTTAATTTGGAAGAAGTTTTCCTTATAAGATTTTGCAGTATCTTTATAAACTAAGGTACTTTACTCTTGACGCGATTTCGGAAAAATGACATTTGCGTCCGCACTAAAAGCATCACGTAAAATTTGAAATCCTCGTTTACTATTTTAGGGCAAGCACCAACTTTTATGAAGAATAAAATTTTCCCAATCCAATAATAAAGAAATTTCCCATATGTTGCATTCTTTTTTTGGACACACTGTATAGGGTTGTTATGTGACGAAGCTTGCATAAAATGTTTATTTATATCGTTGGGAAAATTTAACAGTTCAGGTATATCATTGTTTTTATCATTATAATAAATATTTAAACTTTTTAATCATTGCCAAAAAATCTTTTTATTTACTAAACCCAATGTTACAGTCTGTCCAAGATATTGTTTTTTCTCCTGACGTATTGTTTTTTGATATTTTTATAGGCTTTATCTTTTAGACGTATCATTTTTTGAATAGTATATGTTAACCAAGGTGTTTTTTTTTTATTTAATTTAATATGTATACTTACTATAATACAGAGTGTTTTTATTTTGTCCTACACGACACCTCCTACGGCAATTTTAAAAAAACACAAAAAATTTTTTAGTGTAACTACTGTAGCTATCTTTATTATACAGTTTAAATCTATGTTTGTAAATTTCATTAATTTTATTCCCTAAAGAAATTACAATATTTGGTGACTTGTCTTCTATTACCACATAAAGTTAATGATTTGTTCTAGTTTATTATCGGCTTCATTTTTCTCTAAACATCGTGAATATTTTTACGTTGTATTTTTGAGTCAATTAAGTTATTTTTTATTACGCATGCATCATAATCAGCGATTATCGCACGCTGTAGCGTGCATAAAATGATGTTTATGGTGCGCCTACTTTTTTAAAGGTTGCTATAGAAACATTTGATCATGCGAAATGTGACAGATTAATATATTCGTCAATATATCCCTTAAATTTAATATTTAAAACATTTTTGAGATTATGAAGCATTCGTAATAAAAAATAGCGTATGATATACGTGTATAAGAGGCCTTTAAAGCCCTTGCGACTTACAAAACACTCCGCTGCGCGTCGTGTTTTGAAATATGTCGCGCGTGCTTTAAAGGCCCTCTTATACACTTATATCATAATATACTATTTAGTATCTTCCCAAGCGTTCTGTAATCTGTATTTGAATTCTAGTGGGTATTTATCAAAATTATACAATGGTTCCGTACCCCTATTGATATTTAACGGAAGTTTACACTGCTTACCAAAAACAAGCTTGTATGGAATGTACTTTGTGTTAGTGTGCACTGTATTATTAAATGCAAAACACCAGAATTGCACCCAACCGCTTCAACTGCCAGGGTTTTCTGCTGCTAGCATTCGCAAATAAGCAAAATTTGTATGTGTATTCTCCAAGGAACCTAATGTTTGGTGATGATAAGCTGGTGATGAAAGCTGATTAATATGTAAAATTCTGCAAGCCTCCTTAAGGGTTGTAGCTATTAATTCTGTTTCTTGATCTGACACAATTGTTTCAGGTATCCCGTATCTTAAAATAAAGTTCTCGACAAAAGATCTTGCAACTATTTCTGCTATTTTATTTTTGATAGGGTAACCTTCGACAAATTTTGATAATTCACACTGCAATGTTAGTATATATTTATTTCCATCTATATCTTCTGGCAAAGATCCTACAAGGCCCAAAAATATTTTTTGAAAAGCAGACGAAGCAGTTGTGGTTATTGACATCGGCTCAACAATAGGCCTAGAATGTTTAAACCTTTGGCACTTATCACAACGTTTTACAAAATTGCTAACATCTGCATGTCAACTAGGTCAAAAATAGTACTTTTTTATGTTATTTTACATTCTGTTAGTGCCTGTATGACCTTCGCTCGGTAAATTAGAAAATCATTTAATATTATTTGACGCATTTCTATATCGGAGATTCTTTGTACATCTTTTATAACTGAAATCTTTATATTAGCCATTTTTAATTCTGAGGGATCCCTACTTATAATATTTATTAATTGCGCATTATTTTTGTTTTTAAAATACATATTTCTGGTACCTTATTTTTTATACAAATCTCTTTAAGATCTCTCAACGACGCCGACGCATCAAATGCGAACGTCGATCGAGGATTCTTCATTTTTAAAACTTTTTCTTTCTCCGCAAATATTATATGGCTTGTACAATAATCATATTTTTTATTTTTTATTAAACTACTAAATTCTAAATCTGAAATGCAATAAACTTCCAAAGAATTTTTCGGCGGTTTCAAAAGTTTCATCACTCTAGGGTGTTCAAACCTTTTGTGTAAGGAATTGTCAAGACTTTGCCTATTTAATTATCTCGCAGTTTATTGCCTTGTCATAACAAACATTGTGTTGCACACACTGTTTGCAATTTGTTTGAGTTCTTCCCATGTGGTTTCAATTCTAGATAGTACAGCTACTACTACATTTTTACTACCCTTCACATATCTTACCTCAAAATTATATTCTTCTAATAACAAACGGAATTTGGTAAGTCTACTAGAGGGAGTATTCATTCCAAAAAGATAAACAAGAGGTCTGTGGTCCGTATAAATGGTAAATTTTTGCCCAAATAGGTTAGTCCTAAAATATTTTACTGCAAAAACAATTTCCAACAGTTCTTTTTCAATAGCTGGATAGTTAATTTCCGCCTTAACTGTCTGGAAATATATGATACTGGTGAGCCATCTCCGTTTGAAAGAGTAGCTCCTAAAGCCTTATTGGAAACATCTGTTGTCGCTATAAAAGTGTTAGATTCTGAAAAATTTGGTTATTGTAAATCTGGCGGGCTTACTAGGGCTTGCCGTAGAGCTTCAAATGTTTTTGACATTCTGAAGTTCATTGAAAAGGTACCCTTTTTCGTGTTAAATAATTTAATGGAGAAACTATATGCGCAAAATGCTTGATGCTTTTTGAGGATCCGGAATAACTCCTTCTGCTGAAATTACGTGTCCTAGATAAAAAAATTATTTTTTCAGGAAATCACATTTTTCGGAATTTAATTTAAGATTAACATCGCGTAACCTTTGAAGGAGTTTAATTAGATTAGTGTTATGAGCTTCTAGATTATTTCCAAAAATAATTAGGTCGTCCAAATAAACAAAACATGACGAATAACTTAACCCCGATAAAGCAATTGACTTTACTCTAGAAAAGGAACTAGGACTTATCTTAAGCACAAACAATATAGCTACGCAACAGACGGCGCCTGAAATGTATTTAAAACGAGACGAATAATGAGGCTGTCGGCTGCCGCGAGCGTCATTCGCTCTTTCGACGGCATCTAGTTCACTGGAAACAATATAGATGGCGCTACGAACAGCCTCAATTCGATACGCTGTTGTCATATCCACTGAATTGTAGGTAAATTTGAGTTTAAAAAGTATTATAACTTATTAGGTACTTAAAAAGTAATATAACTTCTGTTAATATATTTTTGATCATACATTTGTTAAATTTTATCCAGTTCCTATTATAAAAAAGGCTGAAATATTGTACAACTAACCCCTGACAATGCAGAAAAAGGAGTGGAATTTGAACAAAATAACGAAAAAATCTAGAATCAACCCTGGAGGAGGTGAGGGGATGAAAACACCTCTACAGGAAATAATTGGAAATTATGCTCGGAAGGAGGAGGGTTTGGGTGCGCTACACATGAATTAAATAATGAAAAAAAAATAGTGATATTACTGATTGATCCCTGAAGAGCTTATAAGGGGGATGAAAGCACTCTCCCATGAATCTTTACAGGATACAATGCACTCCGGGGGTTTTCGAATCCGTTGAATCTGAGTGAAATTATAACATAAATTTGTTTTAAAAGTCGCTAGGATGAAAACACCCATTTCTTGAATCTCTATAGGAAATAAATAACTGCGCTCTGAATATGAATAAAATAATGAAAATAATTGAGATCAAGCTCTGATACTTGTATGGATGAAAACGCCCCCTTTAAACCTGTACAAAAAAATAATCGAGTCGATTGCAGACCGGTGGTGTTCGGGTGCGCTACGTCTGAATAAAAAATGAGAAAATCTGGGATCAACATTTGACGAGTTGAGGAGATGAAAACACTTCATTTTGAATCTATACAGGAACTAATTTTAAAATGCGGTTCGAGGGTTTTTGAGTGCACTGGATCTGAATAAAATAATGAAAAAGTCGCAAATTATCCCCAGAAGCATTACGAAGATGGAAACATTTCCCTTTTAATTTACAGGAAATCCTTGAAAATATCACCGTGAGGATTTTCTAGTGAGCTAATTCTGAATTAAGTTAAAAACAATAGGGTCAACTCCTGTAAAGATTTAAGGGGATGAAAACGCTCTGTTTTGAATCCACAGAAAATAATCGAAGATTGCAATTCGGAAGTTTTGTCGAGATGTGGTAATGAAGGAAATCTTGGGTACGCCTTTAAAGAAAAAGAATGATATCCTACCTCGAATCTCCCTCGGAATTAATTGCAAATTGCCCTACGGGAGTTTTCGGTTGCGCTATATAAGGATTTTTTTAATTACTCAATGGAACATGAATGAGCATCTATTATTAATTTAATTTTTTTTTCCATTTAATCCACATTCATATCTCGCAGTTTGGGAAATTGCAATGATGTTAAGGTTTAAATTTTGGAGACCTTGTAAAACAAAGCCTTGTGTGACCTTTCGCATGGCTACTGTTTCGCATGGTTACTGTCGAAACTTTGTCAAACAAATGCAAAAATATAAAAAGCGCTTTTCAAAATGAGCGATTCTGATGGAAGTTTACCATCTGATATAGAAGAAGCGGCAAACGAAGCGATCCTCTTCTACGGCAGAAGGCTACGTTGAGAATTCTTTAGAAAATAAGAAACAAATAGCAAAGAAAATCATGAGGTCAGACACGGATTTAATGATTGGAAATTAGAACATAAAGGGCTCCATCACATCCACAGTTCTGTAATAGGCGCCCTTAAAAAACGATTTATTTCTATAAATAAATCTGTAAAATTCATATTACTAAATGA
>JAEQML010060424.1:0-27201 GCA_016904865.1 Pissodes strobi | reverse complement strand
AGGACTCTTCTATGGTTTACAATTAACACATATTTTTTTAAAGTCTAAATATCGTTAGGATGTTAATGAAATATAGTATGGATAAACCAAAAATTGCTTATAATTACTGAGTTTGTGTTAATTAAAACACATGAATTAAAATGGACATGAAATGTAGAGTATGTTTGGCCTCGTCGGAAGCCAAGATGTATCATTCCCTTAGTTCTGTGTTTCCAGCATATTTAAAATCGGCACTTTCCGTTTTAGATATATTAGAATCTGTTACTGCGTTAACAGTAAGTTATTTCAGCAATGTAACAACCCTGACGTTCATATTCTTCTAATTAGTTATTTATCTAGCTAGACATGTGGTTTTCTTTTTGTACATATTATTTGTTTTAATGTTTAGGTGTCTATCTCGTCTGGTTGGCCTCATGAAATATGTACTGCTTGCCTCAAGTCTTTAAAAGAGTGTTATGTTTTCATCCAAGAATTCCATAAAACGCAGAATTTTTTAAAGAACAATGTTGAAAGAGGGGTAGATTCAGTGTTCATTAAGAATGAAGAAGAGATTATCGTTAAAGTTGAGCCCGCAGATGAGGATTCTTTAGATCCCCTCTTGATCAAAAGCGAAAATAATGACATAATCTATTATACTAAACCTGAGGCCAAACCCATCACTAAACCTGTTCGGAAACTATGTAATGTTAGTCAGAAGGTATTGGAAATAAGTGGTACAAAGGAAGCCATTAATAAAAATTCCAGTTCAGTAAGAAAAAGGGCATCCAAGGGAAATAGTGCAGAGAAGTCGGTGGAAGAAGTCAAGATGAATCATCAAACTGATGTTAGAAGTAAGTAAATTTAGAATAAATTAAATAAAATTCGTTTATAAAATATGTTTTTAATTTTGCATCAATTGTAAGATAATCATCAATCTACTTATTTATTTATTTAGTAGTACTTTACAGGTACAAATATAAAATGTATACAACCCAGTTACAAAGAACTGTACCTACATATTACGTGTAAGTCAACCTACATGTTGACAACAGTAATAAAACAAAACTATAAACAGAAAAAGTTGCGTCTTTTTCCCTTCATTTGGAGGTAATCATTACTAAATATATCTCAGTTGTTCTTTCCTGTTATATGCTGCACAGATTTAAACAAAGTTGACCTTAATGATAGTAGGAGCAATTTCAGTAAGATTGAATGTAGATATTTGGATTTCTTGTACTATGCCTAGGAATATTCAAGTTAAGTAATGATTTAAACAGGTAACATACTGAATTTATATCTGTGCTTCTCTTTGTAGTTTCATACTCACGGATCATCCACTCCATGCTCCTTATAGTACATATTAGATAACAATTTATTTTAATTTCTCAATCGAATATATATGACACTAATAATAAGACTCCAGACTATAGAGGGCATACTCGAAAATGCTTCTGACAAGAGTTGTGTAAAGCAGCCCTATACCAGAGGGGTTAGTAAATAGTCTTGCAAATGTGCTTGGAATCAAAAACAATCCTGAGAAACCAGATCTTTCCAAGCTGCTCCAATTTCATATTATCCATCATATAATCAATTAAAATAATTTGTTGCCTGTGTGAAAATGACATTACTAGGCATTTTTTTGTATTAAAATATAGTTTATTATCTTTTGACAATTGCTTATATTTCTTTGTAAGCTCTTACAATCACCTATACTGCTGTTTCTACAATAAATGTTAAGGTTGTCAGCCAATGGGAGATATTATGTGTTTGTAAGATGTGTTCTCATTGACATCTGGTATACTGTTAAAGATCATCAAGAATAGCAAGTGACCAAGGATGGAGAAGCCCAGTGGGATCCCTCATGTAGGAATTCAAATTCATATATTACCATAAAGGTAAGAAAACGGACATTGGTTCGTCAGTAAGCCGTAACTAAAATAAAATCTGCATATAAAACTAAACCTAACAATTAAAAAATGTATGACAATATAGGTGTTTTTTTACATATTCCCACAATACATACATTGTCATTGTTACCGCAGCCATGCTGAAAATATTCTCCAGTTTAATAAAAAGGATGGCCGTTGAAAAAATGTTTTGTTCTTGTGCCAAATTTCTTGTATGGCTGCAGGCAGTGCATTATATACTTTAATGTCCATAAAATGGGGACACTTCTCCATCAAAGTGGTAGAATGTCTTGGAATATTAGTAAAGCTGACAGACTTATTGGACTGAAACATGCTACGATTTTTGTAGACATAGCAACAGAGACTATAAAGGTAGCAGGAGAAGACAGTCATTACTCCTAATTTATAAAATAATGGTGGACAATGTTCTAAATAAGGAGCACAACAAATTGATCTTATGACCCTCTTCTGTAAGGTAAAGACCTGGTTTACTGTCTGGTTGTGTGCACCCCAAAGTGTGATGCCATAAGATATTCGTGAGTGAATGTATGCATAGTAGAATGACATTATAGAATGATGATGATGACTGACTTTATTTTTTAGATTGAAAATTGCATAGTTGGCTGAAGCAATTTTATTGCATATATATTCTTCATGCTCACTCCAATTAAAGTTTTCATGAACCACACCGCCCAGAAATTTGGTACTTTCAATTTGTTCAATAGGTTTGCCTTGGACATTAATTGAGAGTCGGTTGTTATTAGTTCTATTTTAAAAATGTAAAAAATTTGTTTTTCACCATTGAGAAGCAAATTATTTTCACACCACTCCTGCATCCTTTTAGCAGTCAGATTTGCGACTTCCAGAGACAATTCCTCACTCCTGTGAGATACAACAACAGATGTGTCGTCAGCAAATTGTACAATTTGAGCGTCTGCACTACCTATCACATTTCCCAGATAATTGCAGAATATTAAAAATAAAATAAAATAGGGGACAGCAGCCATCCCTGCGGAGCTCCCAAGGGAGCGCCACAAAATCTTACACAGCTCAAAGGTAAAGTTGACAATGGTATTCCTTTCACCCTTGACTTGGACTGCTTGTGAATGATCCTCCAAAAAGGATTTCACCCATTGCAAGGAATGAAAGGGTGTGACTTATAACTCATTATAAACACACGCTGTTCTCTAGGATCCCTCTACAGCTAGGATCTCTTAAGGTCCAAGAGCCGACAATAAAACCAAACTCCTTTCCAAGCCTTGATATCAGTATTTTATGAGAAATTACGTTTTCGTAATATCTGTATAAACCTCGGTGTCCAGCTGACTGACCCCTTATATTGTGGGCCTCAGACATACACCATGTATAATATCAACTAAATTAGAGACTGTGGATTTCTTTTTTACAAAACTGTGCTGATGCCCTGAAATACTATGACATACCAAAGAATAGGCGTTGGTTTCAAACATTTTAGCAGGTACAAAGAGCACAGCTATAGGTCTATTATTAGCTATATCTACTTTACTTCCTTTCTTATGTATATGCCATACTTTTACCTTATTCAATTCACTTGGAAATATTCTATTTTTATGACTTATGACTACTTTACTTCTTTTCTTTTGTATATGTCATACTTTTACTTTTTTCCATTCATTTGGAAATATTCTATTTTTATGACTTAAATGAAATAATAAGAGGATACTTAAAACTACCAATACACCGTTTGAATAAAAAGGTTTGTATATTGAATCTTTATGTTAAATGTTAGATTGGTTGAGGTTTTACCTGTCATTTGTTAGTATCTTAATCTTTGGTTACAGTCTCAGATCACAACTACACAAGGAATCCAGATAGTCCAATGAAAGACTTTGAAGTAGATTCTGAAGAATCTAGTAGTAGTGATGTAATAGATGCCCCGAAGAAGACTAACAATACAAATGTAAGGGAAACAATAGAAATAATTAACAGTGGTGATGTAATAGATGCTCCGAAGAAGACTAACAATTCAAATGTAATGGAAACAATAAAAATAATTAACAGTAGTGATGTAATAGATGCTCCGAAGAAGACTAACAATTCAAATGTAACAGAAACAATAAAAATATTTAACATTAGAAATGGATCCAATGAACAATCATTGAAAAACTCACCACAATCTCCTAGCAAATCAGAAAAACTTATAGTGATGTCTGTCAAGGATGTTTTAAATGCTAAAAGAAGACCTAAAAAGCTAAGGCCTGCAGTAGAACCTGAAATAAAACTTGATCCGAAGCACATCCTACCAAAATCAAAGCTTATGTCAGCGGCAATTCCGCCTAAAACTGACCCGCTGAAAGTTCTTGTAACAAAAAGGATTCAAAGGCAGACAAGGGAATTAGTCGAAACTGGTCAGGTATTAAGATGTAATTTATGTTCCAAAGCATTTAGTACTTCTAGAGGCCTTGCACTACATGAATATATTCATACTCCGGAGTTTATGGAAAAATTGAAGTGTAAGCAATGTGGCCATCAATGTAGAACAAAGTCAGGTCAGTATAAAGTTACTCAATTCTGATATAATAGCCATTTGGTTAGTATCTTAAGCAGACTCTAGAAATTATTGGCAATGAAAATTGAAGAGTCAGAGTGTTTTGCGTTTTATTTTCTCAACAAATTGTCCCTAATATTGATGGTTTTCCTTACAGCTTTCATTCACCATAGACAGAAACATAATGGGAAAACTTATAAATGTGATGAGTGTGGAAAAGCCCTGCTAACCAAGTGGCATGTGATAGAACACAAGCGTAGAATGCATGGCGATGGGTTGCCTGAGAAGTTTATGTGCAACGAGTGTGGAAAGAGATTTAAATATAGTAATGCATTGAAGGTATGCAATAAAATTTAATTCTGAATTTGTTTTCACTTTTTATGCATTTTCTGAATTCACTATTGATGTACAATGATATGAATAAATATTTGAATCTTAAATATTTAATTTTTTTTCAGTACCACATTATTGCAACCCATCACAAAGAGGATAAAGCATACCTATGCGGTTTTTGCGGCTACAAGTGCGTTACTAGGACTTACCTAAAACGTCACGAACGTTGCCATACTGATGAGAGACCATACAAATGTAAGTTCTGTCCTAAAACTTTTCGAGGTACCGCCGAATTGCAATCGCATCATTTGACGCATGAGCAAAAGTCAAGGCATCATTGCAAATTTTGCGGGAAGGGATTCATTTCGACGTGGAATATGAGAGTTCATTGGTAAGTTATTGGAAATAAAGTAATTAACACCAACTTTATGTTTGTTACATTTTGCATCTGTGTTTGAACACGATGAATAAATGCTGTCATGAAATCTGGCAAATATACTAAATTCCATGATACAATAATGGTGGAAGGTAAGATGTTGCTCATACGATCGCCCCTCTGTCAATTGTTGCGACGAACTAAGGAGAGTAAATATGGCGTTTTATTGTATTCTTTGCTATTGAGTCTAGTGTGTTTCATACGTTTTTTACTAGTTTTCGCTTTTTGCGTGGATTATATCAAATTTAGATATTGTCTGGTAGTCGAGGTAGTAGCGGGGATCGCTTGAGCCGTGAGCGCGCTTCAATGCAACGTTTGCTACAGGCAGAAGTTTCACTTCTGTAGCGTGTTATACGATTACACGTTCATTTTTTTTTATCGCAATCGAAGAAAAACCATTTGCCTCATACTGAAAAAAATCAGCTGCATGGTCCTGTTTCAGAAGTCTAGGAAATCTTTAAATTTCTTGAATTTCTGCATGTAGATTTTTACAGTGTCTTAACTATTGCCACACTCCTAATCTAATCTTTAACTTAACTAATTTATAGTATCATAACAAATGAATAGCGAAGCAAGTAATTGTGTAATTAATTTTTTACAGGTTACAGCATGATGGAAGCCATGGATGTGTATTGTGTTCCAAATCATTTCCAGATGAAGATGTTCTGAAGTTTCATTATTTGCACCGGCACAAGATTAAAGACAGAATCCCCAAAAGTGACGCAGATGATGAAAACGACAGTGAAAGTACTGACCTTCTGAACGCTTGTGCTAACTTGGTCGATAATGGTCAATTTTAATATAGGTGACAATTTATATACAAAAATACAAAGTGTATTGTTTAGAATTGGACTTATTGAATGTGGTGTGTGAACCATACTGCGCTTTGTGTGGTAATTCCTCTGTTTTTCGGAAAAGTGAAATAGTTTTTCACTGTTTTTTCTCTAGTTTTATTCTTCTACCATGAATTTCAATAAAACTTAAAATAATTTTATAGTCTTTAATTTCACCATTACCCCTTCGAATTAAAGGAATCTAACATCACATTGTTATGTGACTAACATGAGAGCTTTTACGGGCGGCGTTGTCAACAATGTCAACTGGAAAGGTAGGCTAACAATAATAGATGGAAATATTTTATTATTCGCACAGGCTATATGCCCATCGAGTCAACATCGCGTGTGATTGGTCCGTTTTATCCTCAGTATTGAATCGGCAGAATTACCAATGTCTTCACGGTCTAGTAAGTCGCTTTCAACACGTCTAGTGGTTACACATGTTGTGATGCGATGCTCCGGGTTCGATTCCCGTCAGTGGCAAATTTTTACTTTTTTTTGAAGGTTATATTTGTTCCTCTTATAATTTTGGTTAGTTTTTTGCGCCCGGAGCGAGCGAAGGGCCATGCGTGAAGTTAACAGTACTCTTTTAAATTCTTGCCCTCCCGTCCGACGGACAAAATCAGTTTCATCCATGGACGGGCATATAGCCTGTGCCTTTATTATTTGCATTGACATTATAACAACACTGCATCATTGCCGAACTTCTTATGTAAATGACGAGCTGATAGAGGTAGCATTGTTTATTCTTATAGACAACCGCCGTATTAAAACATGTGTCAAATTATTAACAATACTATGCGTACAATTCGCGAATTCGCTTCTAGCGAGCAACGGTTGCCTCTTTATTATTATTATATATCTTTGGTTTGGTTGAAAACCATAATGACAGTTGGGTGGGCGGGACTTGGTTTGTTTACTATTTAGAGGGTTTGTTTGAATGTGTTCACGGTCCAGCTAGTTGCTTCCAACAGGTATAGCGGTTAGATGTGCTTGTGATACGATGCTCCGGGTTCGATTCCCGTCAGTGGCAAGACTTCCTTTTTTTATGTGTAAACATCTTACGCGGCGGTATGAGGGTAAATCTCGGAGATGGGACGGAAATATGTGATCCGATGTGACATCATAACTTAACGCATGCGCATTGAGGAGCAAGCTAATCCAGGACGGCCGCGATTGCAACGACTCAAGTGGCGCTTCTGAAAAGCTAGCTGCTCTGACGGTATTAAATTTTCATGTCCATGATGCCGATATAGGACATATGTTTACACATCAGCGTCTCGAGTACTGGCAGACTAGTTCAATTGTTTTAAGGTTATGTTTGGAATGAGTTTTTTCTTAATTTTGGGCATGCCTTGGGTTAGTTTTGTTTGGTTGCGCCCCCGCAGCGAGCGAAGGGTCATGCGTGAACTGAAATATTAGACATTCTAAAACAGTAAACAAACCCTCTAAATCTTAGACAAGGAAAGAAGAGGACAGACAACATGGGAAAAAGACTGTTACCAGCTGCCACCTGCCACATAAATTACTGGGTAACTTCAATAAATTAATTGAAATTATAAGTAATAAATAATAATTAATAAGTTAAAGTAATTTTCAGTCGTAAAATAATATAGCCATTGGAGTATGAAAAATATATTACCTACGCCTCAGTTGAATGACTCTCCTTGAAGAAGATTTATGGCTTTATTGATTATTTGATGACTGAATATATCCAAGATCGGGTATCAAATTACTCTCGATAATTAAATAGACATCCCTACCATGATATACTCAGAGGTAACACAATGTGTACATTATGCATTATTATTAAAACAAGAAATATGCAAATAAACTACAAGGTCAGCAGACAATAATTACCTGTGAAATGAAATTCCAGGCTCCTTCTTCTCACTTCGACTCTTGCAACCATATGCCGAACAATTTACCATTATGAATCTTAGTTTTTATCTCTCTTTGTTCAAAAGTCACAAAATAACTGCAAAATAGCCCCGCCACAACAATAGATGTGTTTGCCACATAAATTATTGCCGCCGCTCTGAAAAGGCTTCAATTTCAGTACCTTGGCTTAATGCCATGCGCGGTATCCTTACTCTTACCTAATCTAAGCTCTAAATAGTAAGCAAGCCAAGTCCCGCCCATTATGGTTTTTAACAGTACCTCGCTAGAGGCGAGTATGCGTACACACCCATTCGTTGAAATCAATGATGATTTATGAAAGCTTCACGTGTAGTATACCGGTATTGAGCGTTTGTTTATTATTGTAGAATGTCTAATATTTCACTTCACGCATATCCCTCCGCTCGCATCACTCGCTCCGGAGCGCAACCAATCAAAACTAACACAAATTTTTATCATGTAAAAAGCGTGTAGAATGTACGTCGAATGAATTGCCTTCAGTGGGTCTGGTGGCGCAGTTATTAGATGCTGTGCTTGTGATACGGCGCGGCGGCCTAGGTTCGATTCCCGTCAGTGGCAAGACTTTTTATTAATTTTGTAAGGTTACATTTGTTCCTTTTTTTAAATTTGGGTTAGTTTCGGTTAGTTTTGTTTGTCTGCGCTCCAGAGTGAGCGAAGCGAGCGGAAGGCCATGCGTGAAGTGAAATATTAAACATTCTGAAATAGTAAACAAACGCTCAATGCCGGATACTAGACACTACACGTGAAGCCTTCACTTGTAGTGTTTGTTTAGGTGAAGCAGTGAAGCTTTAAGCTTTCATAAATCATCATTGTGTTCAATAAATGGGTGTTTACGCATAGTCTTGTAAATTATTTCACATTTGGATCCATGATGCCACCTGTGACGTCTTTATATTTATGTATAGAATTACCCATGTCTTTACGGTCCAGTAAATTTCTGTCAGCAGGTTTGGTACTACAGTGATCAGAGCTTACGCTTGGATACGGGTGCCACTGGTTCGATTCCAGTCCGCGGCAATACATGTTTTCTTTATTTTTTATGGTTATGTTTGATAATGTTTCTTTCTTTTTTAAATTTGGGTTAGTTTTCTTTGGTTGCGCCCCGGAGCGAATGAAGCGAGCGAAGGGCCATGCGTGAATTAACAATACTCTTTTAAATTCTCGCCCTCCTTTGATAGCTTACTGCTAAAGAGATCGGGGTTTATGTCTTTCGCGCCTTAACGGCTTAACCGATTTTAATGATCAAAGTCCCGCGAAGATTAGCTTCGCACGTGTTATTGTAGTCTACCTATATAAAAATAAAATAATACAAATCCAAACGTCCCATAACCCCATAAGTATTTATCTATACTCTGCACCCACTGCGACGTTTTTGAAAATACCACCAACTGTTGAGTGAGTCATGGATCCCTTTATTATTATTGTCTTTGCATGGATCCAAAAGGGAAATAATTTGACATTTGTTTTACTAGGGAGTTCATATATTTTATTCTTAAGAATCCTAACCGCTTGACGAGTTCTGGGCTGCGCGCGCATTACGATATTTACGATTACATTTCTATTTTTTTTACTTCATGCCATGCCGTCCGCTCGCAACCAAATAATACTATCCCAAACACACCCGAAACATGTCCAAAATAAAAAAAAAACATAACCTTTAAATGAAGCATGTCCTGCTGCTGGAATCGAACCCGGACCGCCGTGTCAGAAATCCAGCACTTAACCACTGAACCACGAGGCACAATGAAAGCAATCATCTGGATCATAAAGACATCTATTTGTGAGAAATGTGTTTATTTAAACATTGTGATATGCGCGCAGCCCAAGACTTGCCAGGCGTTAGAACTGTTACGATCCTTAAGAAAAAGATATATGCGCGCTGTACGACGATCCCCTGGTTATTAAATGTTTAATCTAATATCGTTTCGAGGTTCTGGCCAAGAAAGTTAGAAACGGAAGGTCGGAGAGCGATATTTCAGTTCGTAGTGCACTTGTGAATGCATGCGATTTAAAGGCCTGCAATTGGCAAGTATATGGCCCTCCGCTCGCTCCGGGGCTCAAGAAGAGGCAACTAACCAAGTGCTAACCCAAGAAAAACCCAAAAATCAAGAAAAAAAACTTAAAAAAAAACTAAAACCAGTGGGATTTGAACCCGGGTCGCCGAAGTGAAGGCAAACCATGCAGACCCCTAGACCATCTGCTGACTTACAAATAACTGGTTGCATCGCGAAGACATGCGTCACCTCACGTAGCTAGCCAATCACGCGCCTCTCATTCACAAGTGCACTATGAACTGAAATCTCGCGGTCAGAAACGTTCCTATTCCCAAAACTAAGAATGTACGATATTCCACGATATATCGTTTGAAAAGGATCGTTGCAGTAAAATACTACCAGCGTCTTTGGAAAGCCGTCTGTTTTCACCTTTTCTGATGGCCTTTGGCGACCTTGTCCTAATGTCGGTAATAATTAAGTTATTTCGTATGGCCCTATGCTCGCTTTGCTCGCTCCAGGGCGAACCCACACAAAACTATCCGAAACTAACCCAAGACATACTTAAACTCAAGAGAAAAAAGGTTTTACAAACATAACCTTTAAAATAATTAAAAACACAGCTTGACACTGACGGGGATCGAACCAGCAAACTTCGCATCGCAACCACCTATCTAACCACTGAGCTACCAGGCCGTTGGAAGCAATTCAGTGTACCGCGAAGACATTGGTAATTCTGCCGATTCGGCCACAACGTCTTGGGACCGAACAGAAAAGTCCAAAACAGATCGCTGTCGGAAGACGCTACTGACAATAAACGTCGGCACTGGAGAGGAAAAAACTAAAAGGAGAGGCGACAATCAGCGTCGGTACCTTTCATCATGGTGTTCTCGTTTTTGATGAACTTTACTCTGCTTCGTGGACAACATTACCAATAAGTATTGGGAGAAAAGTATTTTAAGCCAATGACAATGACACCTGATCACCTGAAATCGACTGATGGTGTTTTGATTTTGACAATTATATCCTTTGTGCTTGAACATGCGCATACAAAATCGATGCCTGCCGCCTCTCTTTTTAAGTTTTTTCCTCTCTGATATATGCAAGCACACCGATCCGATACTCAACAGTCAACTGTTATGTTCCGAAAATGGCCTGGTTAGTTTCGGACCCCGCTGAAATGAGGTTACCCAACTGTCAAATTCGTAACGTAACCGGTCATGACGATACAGTCGCTTGTGGTTTTTCCTGTGACTTGCAAGTTGCAAATGTTCCTCGTTCATGAGTGTCTCGCGAGAGCTTTACTGTGGCTGCCTTCAAGGTCCAATGTTACAAATGCCATCTAGTGTAGGTGGCGTTGCATCGAGCGATTCATTCGCGCTATGTCTTCGTGATGCAATTAATTTGCAGCATGAGCCGTAGTGGTCTAGAGGTTTAGATCTCAATTCTTCACTGAATTGCTTACTTCACAGTAAAGCTCTCGCGAGACACTCGTCCTCGTTCCTCGCTATTTTAAAAGCTCGTTCTAGAATGAACTTTAGTCTGGGGCCTAGGGTGACGTCAGGACTAGTCAGGAGGATCTGAGCATTTCAAATGATTGCCAGAAATATATCGATGAGTGTTTGAATTTACACCGATTTTCTGTCTCGAAAGTAACAATCGTTATTTTTTGTTGATTCTGTCATTGTCTTTACTGTATAAGCAATGGTTCTGTCAACTGTAGCGGTTAATTGTAGTTAATGTCGGTTACTTTCAGGCCATTCGTATCACAGAAAATCTCGATACAAGATATCGATATCGGTTCACAATAGTAAAAGTGTCGATACTCTGAAATATCGAATCACGTCGCACATTCCTACCTAAAACTCATTTGTCAAAGTCAAAATAAACGTGGTGGGGTGTACCTGGATTTGTGATTTTTTCTGGAAGTTCTAAGCCATAAAAAATCTTAAAAATATTGACTTATTTCTCTAAATTCACTAAAAAATGGCTTTACATGTCCCTAAGGCACCGGGCTTTGCTCAGATGATGAAAGAGGGGGCCAGAGTGAGTTATTTTATTCACAATTATTGTTTAAAGTCACATGTGTTTGGTTAGGTGTAGGTGTGATGAAGCAAATATTGAATACTTGTGATGTTTATTACCATTAGTGACTTAAAGTATAGTTCGTTGCCTTTAATAATCCATAATAAGTAGATATATAAATTTTAGTACTACTCTGGCTTAGAAGAAGCAGTCATCCGTAACATTAAAGCATGCAAAGAATTCGCACAATCAGTGCGTTCCGCTTATGGCCCCAACGGCATGAACAAGATGGTTATTAATCATATAGAGAAACAATTTGTCACTAGTGATGCTGCGACTATCATAAGGGAACTGGATGTAGAACATCCTGCTGCCAAGTTGATGATTTTGGCTAGTGAGATGCAAGATGCCGAAGTTGGGGATGGCACGAATTTTGTGATTATTTTAGCTGGTGCCTTGCTAGGTAAATATACTTTGTGTTTACTAGAACAGACTAATTTTCAGTTCTTACAGACATAGCAAAACTGTAGCTTTGGAATATTTCTTCTAAGTATATTATTTATCAATTGTAGAGGGTTCAGATGAATTGATTCGTCTTGGAGTTACACCCACTGAAATAGCAGAAGGTTACGAACGAGGTCTAGACAAATGTCTTGAGATTTTGCCAAGCCTGGTTTGTTTTACAGTGAAAGATACTCGCAATACTGAGGAAGTGAAGCAGACTATTAAGTCATCCATTGAATCTAAGCAGTATGGCAATGAAGAGTTTTTGGCTGATTTAGTCACTAGAGCTTGTATATCAATTTTGCCAGAGCAGACTACCTTCAACATTGACAATGTGAGGGTGTGTAAGGTTTTGGGGTCAGGCCTACAGAGTTCTCAGGTAAGCAATTAATGTCAGCTTATGGTAGATAATTTAAATAAACTTCTTAATATCAGTTGTACTTTATAAAATTCATAATTAACACAAAAAATAAAAGTAATTTTTTAGTGTATGTGTCAGATTAGTTTCTGAACAATTTGATGTTACCTAAGCGTGCAATTCACCTGCAGAAGTGTAGTACATCACATTTTGCTTGGCATGTCAAAAAAATAAAATAGAGTTTCACTTTCACATAAATTTCTACAACTATAATCATACCGAGGGGTGTGCAAAGGACTAAAATGTCTGAAAATATATATAGTATAGTTTGATTATTATTTAATTTAATGAGGTTTTATCCTTATAAGTAGTTTATCCTTCCCCCAAGATGTGGAAGTTCGAATTTTTTTTAATGTGCAGTTTCATTCTCCCAAAATTAAATTTATTTTTTAGACAGGTCGATTTTGTCTTTTTCTCTCTCAGAACCACACAAATTTAGTGTTATTACATAATTTTTTGATGTTTTTATTTGTGGAAATCTAATATTAATCAATTGTAATGTGGCAGTGGAGCCCTTTTTCCGAGGGGTAAACCGCTGGTGTAATCTGGTGTACAGATCTTGTGTAATCACGTGTAATCTACGTGTAATCATGTGAAATCTTGAAATCTATGTGTAGTCATGTGAAATCTGCATGTACTTATGTGTAATCCGTGTGTAATCAACGAGTAATCTAGTGTAATCCGCGAAATCTTGGAGTGTAATCCTGTGTAATCCATGAAATAGTAGTGAAGTCCGTGTAATCCTTATGGTATTTGTGTACAATTATCTAACATGCACATGCGCAATAACTATGCATAATTCACAAGGTACATGTCACAACGTCGCAACTACCTGTTCGATGTCCTAAACAGTGTTGCCAAATGCTAGATAATTATTGGAATCTACCATAATATTTGCTTGATCCCGATAATCGATAATTGCCCACTATCCAATGCTTAATCTACCATAATTTTTAAGAAGTAATATATAAAAGAAGCCATATTGGGAGAGAAATTTCAATGGTAATAATAATAATAATAATAATAATAAGCTCTTTATTTCCAACAGGCAAACGCCCAATTACAGGAAATACCCATACAAATTAAGAACAAGTAATTCACAAAAATATTGTTACACAAAGAAAAATAATAAAATTTAATATAAATAATAGTAATAATTAAAATAAACTACTTAGCAAATTAAATTAAGACTAAAAATAAGGAATGCAGAGGAACAAAACCGATCAAGAACTTTACGAAAAACGCAAAGTAAGATAGGAAACTAAAAAAACAAATGAAGCCAAAATAAGAAGTGACAATACAGATGAAAAATGAAGATGAAGAATGTGGAGATACAGTTAAGGTGGGAAACCAGACGCCTCACGCAGATATTTCAGGACGTTAGACAAGCTTCTGGTATGTAAATGACAGGCGTTTGATACAAGATTGAAATTTTTGCACATGTTATAAATGCGGCTCTGGTATAGAATATTAGATCTCTCCAATCTCAGACCGAACGCGGGTTGTTGTCTAGCTCCTAAACGCGGTACATGAAATGGTATATTCACCAAAAGAAAGGGGCAATCAATCGATCACATCATTGAGAAGCTTCTATAGGAATGTCAGCGATTGTGAGTCTCTGCGCCCAGACAGAGACAGTTCCCTGAACCTAGACAACAAAAGGTAATGATCAGGGGTAGAAAGATGGCGTCTAAAGAACAGGCGAAAGACGACGCTCCTGAAAAGAATGCGTTTATTTGCTGCAAGAAAAAGTTTTCCAGTGTGGTATTGTGTGTGAGATGTGGCAGTATTTTCCACAGCTCTTGTGCAATGAGAGATTGGAAGGAAAAAGTGACCTTTATCGGCAGAAATCGCGTTATTTGCTGTGACGGTGTTGCCAATGAGAGTGAGGTTGGGGTTAGCAGAGAGGACCAAAACAACACAACAGAGGTTATTGTTTATCTGAAAAGGTTAGTGGAGGAACTGACTGACAAAAATAGAATCCTGCAGGAAAATTCGGACTTGTGGAAGCAAAAATTTACGGATGCTACAAAAAAAACAATTTCTGGGCAGGGAAAAAGTAAACAAAGACCCTCGTCCCCTTCCCCGCAATTGATTGCAGCCACGTTGCCGTGTGAAGCGGATGCCATTAGCGACGATGCCATTGTCGTTGATGTTCATGTGCCAACAGCAACGAATGCTCTGGTAGCAGGGGCCAGCTCTAGATCTAACAAAGAAGCAGAGGTAAACATCACGATAACCCAACACGAACCCGAAAATATTGATAAGCACAAAATAAACAACAATGATGGTACGGAAATAGAACTTCGATCCCCAGCGGGTACCTATGGCCTACAAAGTCAAAAAGCAATGAAAACACCTAAAGTGGCCATTCCCTACAACAATCTCGGAAACGAGAGGGAAATAATAACCAAGAAAAGCCAGGATGAAGCCCAAGACTTTGACTGGCAGATAGTAAAACGAAAACCGAAATTTAAGCGTCCCGAGCCAACTAAGGGAATCAAAGAAAATGTCCCGCGTCTAACTGTTGCAACCCCCAAGACGCATGCATGGTTTTTTTTATCTGGTTTTGAACCAAATACTGTTCCTGAAAGAATTCTGGAATATTTAACAGATAACGGAGTGCAGGATTGTACATGCTACAGAATGAAGACAAAAAAAGATAAGTGGAAAAGCTCTTTTAAACTAGCTGTTCCCATTACTAAAAAAAAGGAGATCATGTCACCAAATCTCTGGCCAAGTGGTATTATCATTAACCATTTTTTGAATCTGCAGAGACGCACAACCCCAGGGAAAGGCGTGACCTACTTGAAATAGATAAGGAGTTCCACATTATCCATCATAATGTCCAATCTATTGGTAATTGTCTGGACCAACTTCAGGTGCTTCTGAGTGAGCATAAGTGTATTGCATTGGCTATTACAGAACATTGGAAGTCAGAGGAACAGTTAAAGTGTTACAACTTGGTGGAATACGAGTTGGCATCATGTTATTGTCGACAAGAGAACTTGCATGGTGGGGCCGCTGTGTATGTACGAAAGGGAACTTTATGGAAAACAAGGACAGATCTAACCCAGTATTCAGAGCATTTCGTTTTTGAGTGTGCGGCTGTAGAACTTTTAATAAATGGCACCAGGGTGGTTGTTTTGTCTGTATATAGGACACCTACCTCTGATGTTGATATTTTTTTGTCGAAAATTGATATAATTTTGAGTAGGCTTGCAGGTGAGGATATTTTGGTATTTATGGCGGGCGATTTTAACATTAATATATTGCGCAGTGATTGTGACTCAGCAACTTTTTTATCTCTCTTAGCTTCTTTTAATGTCTTTCCTGGGATATACGAATATACCAGAATGGCTGGATCAGCAAAGTCATGTATCGACAACATTTTTACCAACTGTAGTTCTTTCACAGCTAGGATCTTGCACACTCATATATCCGACCACACTGGACAGAAGTTGACTTTTAGTCTGCCTGGTGCAGCATCGCAAAATAAACTTAATCGTAGAGTTTTCAGCTCTGAGGGTAAGCAATGGTTCTGTCAGCTTCTCGCGGGGGAGAATTGGCAGATAGTTTTCGATGTTGAGGAGTCTGATGTCAATGGCCAGTGGAGGGCTTTTATGAATTTGTTTCTTTCGTTTTTCAATCATTGTTTTCCAGTAAAAATTATACGTACAAGGGCTAGAGACAAGAACTATTACACTTCTCCGAGGGTGATAGAATGCAAACGGGAGCTGGATGTGCTCTTGGTTTTGAGCAGAGCTGATGGAAGGTATAAACATGCATATAATCAGTGTAAGTCTAGATATAACAATGTACTGCAAGAATCTAAAAAACAATACTATGCTAACAAAATATTGAATAGCGATAATAGATCAAGATGCACTTGGCAGGTTGTTAATGAGATAAATGGGAAGAGCTCATCACAGAAAGAGTTTGGTATTCCAGGTGATCCACATGTTGTCAGTAATGACCTGAATCAGTTTATGGTAGATGCAGCGCCAAATTTGGTAAGGAATTTGCCAACACAAAATTTTGAATGTAGCATATTGTATAATCCAAATTCTATGTTCCTTACACCCGTAACCGTTCTGGAGGTGCTGGAAATAATAGACAAGCTAAAAAACAAAAGAAGCTCAGGGTATGACGAGATATCTGTCAATCTTATTAGGGGTTGCGCTGAACAGATTGCAATTCCTCTCTGCCACGTCATAAATAATTCTTTCAAGCAGGGCGTTTTCCCTACAAATCTCAAATTGGCTGTGGTCAAGCCCTTATACAAAAAGGGAGATCCGACTGTGCCAGAGGCTTATAGACCTATTAGCCTTCTTTCTTCCTTCTCGAAAATATTTGAAAAGGCTATGTGTCTTCGTTTGTTGTTTTTTTTTCGCAATTTTAATTTAATTAGTGAGAGGCAGCATGGTTTTTTGGCAGGGAAGTCTATAAACAGTGCAGTGTTCGACTTTGTGAGTGGGATTGTGGGCCACCTTGAAGGCAAGAATGTAGCCATGGGTGCATTTTTAGATCTCTCAAAGGCCTTTGACAGCTTGGACCATGACATCTTGCTTGACAAACTTGAACGCTATGGAGTTAGAGGCCCACCACTGAGGTGGATAGAATCGTACTTGAGAGGTCGTATGCAGAGGGTTGTAATCCAGAGGGATGGGCATAGCTACTGCTCAGAGGACAGGCCAGTGGCTATGGGTGTTCCACAGGGCAGCGTTATCGGGCCATTTCTTTTCATATGCTACATCAATGACTTGAGCAAGGATGTGGCGGACGGGAGTGTGTCGATTGTAAACTTTGCCGATGATACCAACATACTGGCTGGAGCAACGACTGTAGAGAGGGTCCTGGCTGTTGGTAGGCATTGTCTAATGTCTGCACAAAGATGGTTCGATCAAAACAAACTTATACTTAATGCTAATAAATCGAGTTTTGTATTATTCAGATCGAAACAGTCACCACTTGCCTGTCCGGATAATGCTGTGTTGCTCTCACAGGTGGTACCAATCACAGCAGAAGCTAAATTTCTGGGTATTTATGTGGATTGTCACCTCACTTGGGAAAGGGAGGTTGATTATGTCTCGAACAAGCTTAATAGCTGCTGCTATATGCTCAGGACTCTAAAGCAATATGTCGACTTGAAGACCTTGCTAATCACATACTATGCAAACTTCAATTCCATCATGAAGTTTGGAGTTCTTTTCTGGGGAAACAGTGCGACTGCATCAAGAGTCTTTCTTGTGCAAAAACGGGCATTGAGAATTATTATTGGTATGAGTAGGCTCGAGTCATGCAGGGGAGTTTTTAAAACACACAGTCTTCTCACCCTGGCTGGTTTGCATATATATGAGTGTGTGACATTCCTGCATAATAACAAGCACCTTTTCATGAAATACTTACCTGATCATGAGCATAACACCAGATCTCTTCACTATAATATACCCTTACATAAGTTAACACTCTTTAAGCGAAGCCCTCTCTACTCATGTATTAGGTATTATAATCACCTTCCACTGGCAGTAAAGCAAAATGCGTCAGCCTCAACTTTTAGGAAGAGTGTTAAACGATTTCTTGTACAGTTGGAACCCTATACTGTTGCTGAGTTTATGTCATAGGAGTGAATCATTCTATGTGTATGCAAACATGGTGTAATTTCTTGTATTATTGTGCTGTTACGATTACCTATTTTAACTATAACCCAGCAATGTCATTATTACCTTCTAATTGTATTACTTTCTAATTGTACCGTCCGCTGTAGGGTTTGTACTTGCAATGCCTATTGAACTCTGGATTTTATCTTGTTTTGTCTTTTAACCATTTTATTGTCTTATATTTTAACAATTTTAAACTGTCCTTTAGTGTTCTCTATTTCTATTCCTATTGTGATTTTATATTCTATGTTTTATTTTTATTTTTATACTATGACGCCATTTGTTAAATACTCCTAAGTATTTTTTGTAATATAGAATTTTTGACTTTGACTTTGACTTTGACTTTGAAACCCTTTGTCTGGGTAGATACCTACCGTCCTCTCTGAACATAAGATACTTGAGAAATCGCCTCTGCACAGCCTCCAACGAATCAATGTGGCAATCATACCACGGACACCATACAAGTGACCCATAATCCAGCCTTGTTCTAACGAAGGAGTAATAAAGCAATTTAATGACAACGATGTTGGTAAAATTTGTACAGGGTAATCTCGAATATTTTGGAGAAGTTACATAAGATGGACATAAGACGATAATTCTCAATAACTGTTCGATCGCCCTTCTTATGAATGGACAGACTCTTGCAATCTTCCAAGTTTCGGGAAATATGCCCAGTTCCAGGATCAGACTGAAGATATGATACACTGGCTCGCATAAAACGATGGAACAGTCTCTAACAATGAAGTGGGAGTCAGAGGTGATCTTGTTTTAAAGTTTTTTGCTTGCTGCAACTATATCATCAGTAGTTATTGGTGAAATGTCGATGCTATCGGAATACTGCATTAACGGATCAATATTTGCAGGCTGGTGGGAACCTTTGTACACACTTTGAAAATAGTTGGAAAAAGCCGAAACGACACATTAGGGTCCATGCTAAGAGTGATAATATTGGTATTTTCTGGTATTTTGTTTTGGTATTTTTGGTAGTATTTGTCAAATATGGTATTTTAGTGTAAACATTCTAGTCAGCGTGAAACATTCTAGCCTCGTGAAGACCCAAGTGAAGACCCTACGGAAGTTAGAGTTCCACTGAATATTAAAATTGTACGCTGTTATTTATGATAATCAGTGGTGCCTAGGAAGAGTAATTGAAGAAGTCATTAGCGAATATTTTAAATTAAAATTTTTGAAATCTAAATTAGGATAATTTATTTGGCTCAGATCAGACGACGACGTCGACATTGTTCATATTAATTATATATTTTATGGCCCTATATCTAGATTTGGTTGGAAACGCTCCCTTTCAAATTACCGGAAGTGGCCTGTTACAAATTCAAAGACATTATAAACAAAAATTAAATACGTAACTTAACAGATACTACCTCACTCCGTTTTCTTCCCAATGAATATATTTTTTTACTTCCATATGTGTAAAATGTAAAATTCATAATATTATCACAGTTTAATAATATCTATAGACTCTGATATTATTATGTGCAAATATTTATGTAAGTTTGACTTAAATTGTATTTTGGTTCTTTGACATAGATACCATCATTTTAGCAACTTTGTACTACATAAGTTTTAGTTTAGTTACGTTTTTTTTTGTTAATAAGTTAGCAACTCGGTTGTTTATTGTTTTTACGAGTAGGTATTATTTATTTTATATTATTTTTCCGGACCTAAATTGCAATAATTTAGTCGTATGGAAATTTTTGTTTTATATTAGACATTAGAATAATTTGAAGCTATTATTTCTTAAGCTATTAATTGACTTAAACTGCTTAAGTTAGCTAGTTACTTATCTCACCAAAGAATTTATGTTACTTATGATAATATTTGTTGTATGATTTAATTTTTTTGTTTTTTATTTTAATTAAAGACATTGAAATAATTTAGAACCGTTCCTTTTTTAAACGAATACCTAATAGTTGTTATAATTTACTAAATACGTATATTCACATAAGTGTGAAGTCTGTGCATTCATATGTGTAATCTGTGTAATCCAGTGTAATCATAGATAAACTCTGTGAAATCATATGTGAAATCTGTGTAATCTTGTAAAGCATGTGTAATCTGAGGTGAAGTCTGTATAGTCTCTGGTGAAGTCCGTGTAATCTTCGGTGAATTCTGTGTAATATCAGGTGAAGTCCGTGTAGTCACTCAATATTGTGTAATCTGGTGTACAAATATTTGGCAGCGGTTTACCCCTCGCCTTTTTCCCTAACCTTGTTACACCACTAGAATATTTATAAGAATAACACATATTTTTAACAAAGTTGGTCTTTGAAAATTGAATATTTTCTTATTTTTATGCATCCCCACCCAGCACCGCCATTTGCGCCA
Source organism: Pissodes strobi (assembly GCA_016904865.1). Taxonomy (NCBI): domain Eukaryota; kingdom Metazoa; phylum Arthropoda; class Insecta; order Coleoptera; family Curculionidae; genus Pissodes; species Pissodes strobi. Next base: position 6,319 of record JAEQML010060424.1, on the reverse strand, counting down.
CTGTTCTGCAAGACAGTTTACTAGGTTTCCGCCAATAAAAAACGTAAAAATGCTGTAAAAACACTCAATTTGTGTGTTTCTGAAGAAAAACATGTACTTATACTAAGAAGTTACCAAAATAACAATTTGATTAATGTTGCTCATATTTTGACCGGCAATTATTTATAAAGCAACATTAAGGCTTTTACATACTGCCTGCAGGTAAAATCGTTTTACTATTGTACATTTTTAAGCCAAGAATAGATTTTTTTTTGTCTATTGAGCAAGTACTTTTATATAAAATAAATTTTTACTAAAAAAGCAAGTTAATTTATTAATATTTGTGAAAAAAGCAGATTATGAACTTGTTTCATTAATATAATGATATAAAGTGGGTGTTACTTTTAATGCCGAAATATCTAGAGTCTAGAGCATGTATTTTGTATAGTTATTTTTTGGTTTAGTTAGTATTTTGTCTCTTTTATTTCCTTTTATTATAATGTAGGAATAGTGATATTAATTTTTGATTTGTGTCAAAGGTCGAGAAGCATTTAAAATTTTCAGAAATTTTAAAATGTCCTCATTTTTTATAGCATATGTACTTTTTTACATAAAACTACGACCTTTTGCGGCGCTAAAGTACTCAATGCCCTATTTTTTAAGTCTTGAAAATCACTGTAAGCTTTTCAGACACCACTTTTTAAGTGATCTCACTTAAACTCAATTGCTTTTCAAATTGTTTTAAAGGTTTTTAGGCAGATGTGATTAAGAGTTGCATATTTTGTTAAAATTTGGTTTTAGTAAAGTTAAAAAATATTATGTTTTAATAAATTATTTAAGTTTAAGTCATCATCTGGTTTTATTGATACTATTTTTTTAAAGACTGTAGCCATTGTCAGTTTTATAGTATTGGAATTTAATATTTGAAATGCTACTCTTAATATTTCGTTTATATTTGAAATTAGTTATTGGTGTTAAAATCAACATAGCTGGACACAAGTCAAAAGGTTAATATATAAGAGAAGTACAAATCTAAACCTACAACTAAGTACATAGGTAATCAAACATTATTCAAAGCCTCACCAAAGAAAACAAATTAAAAAGAAAAAATATTCTATTCAAATAAACATGTCATACAGTATTGCATTGCATTATAATATTTTGACAGTTCAAATTTAAAAAGAGATTTTCACATTGTGTGGTGTAAAGTTATCCTGATGTGCTCTGATACAGTACAAATACAAATACAAATATTTATTCAAGTTAACAAATTACAATAAATCTTTACTCACGTCAAAAATAAAATATATACATATATCATGTCACTTACTTAAGTACTAATAAGATAATGATTACTATAGTCAAAGGAACTGCTGATATTGACACTCGTATTGACATTGAACATATAAATATACAATACAAAAAAGAAGAAACATATCTATTATTAAGTACCAACAAACAATGATCCTATACATTAATAACATTAAACCAATCACCAGGATAAAATAAATATTTTGTTAGAAATTCCATTGTGAAAACTCCTCTATGCTGTAAAATGCCCTTTCAGTCAAAAAACTCTTCACTTTAACCTTAAATATATTTTCAGCAAGCAATTTATACTCTCTAGGCAACTAGTGAGCATAACAAAAAATTATCAAACTCGCAAGTCCAGATTATTACCAAACGCTAGTGGAATAGCACAAGGTAGCATTTTGGGCCTAATCTTATAATATTTATCAATGACTTGTCCTCTATAGCAAATTCAACAAATGAAAAAATTACTAGTTTTGCAGATGATACTAATTTAATAACACAATGTAAATATATTAATCAATTACAAGTTGACAGAAAAAATATCTTACATGAAGTCACTAATTGTTTTACTAAAAATAGGTTAATCATAAATTCAGATAAAACAACTGTTATATTCTTCAGAACAAAGCAATTGAAAACAGAGAGTGTTGAACCTCTTTCACACATCTAAGAATCATAACCCGAGAAGAGCAACCGTAGAGAAGCGACAGCATAAATCCCGCCCAAAAATTTGGAGTGGGAGGTAAACCGGCCAACTGTCATCTCCACATGCTTGCCGGTTTAGTTAAGTCCGAGATTTGTATAGTTCAGTCGCCGACGACAACATTTTTGCGTGATCGCCAGTTTCCTTCGATTTGTTTGTGTGTTAATTATTTTTGTGAACTGTGTTTGTGAATTTCGTGGGTTTCATTCCAAGGAAGGGGAGGGAATAAGCATGTTTTATTTTCCAAAGGATCCGGAGAAGTAAGTATTTTTTCACATTCATTATAAAATCTTAGGTTTTTATTATACATTATGCTTATGGTATAAAATTTATAATTTATATTATTAGGTTTATCGACTATTAGGGTGTTGTTGATGGTATTTCTGAGGGTATTTCCTTATACAGTGTGGCCCAAATTGGGTATACATGTATGGGTATCTTAGAAACTATTAGAGATAGAAAAACGGTTAAATGGGGACAGTTGTAGTGCATTCAATTGACAAGTTAATGCCGCTTTGAGAACGATTATGTCTTTCTCGTTTTTGAGATATTTTGAAAAAATCGAAAAGCTGCATTGTCGAAAAAGTGCTATAATTTTCATATTTTAAAAAAGTGTAAACTCTATAAGGAGGTACTCATTTTTAAGGAAAGTCTTTATATAACCCAAATTATGGTGGGTGGGTTATGGCATCAATAAACATTTATTATGGGTCAGCAGTTTCTAAGAAACACGTTTGTCTGTTTGCCATTTGTTGCCCTAATTTTTTCAATAAAACATCTGATAAATTTAAAAATGCATTTGATGGGTTTCAATTTCAATTATTTTTTTTTAATTCAACTTTTTGGAATTTCTCAGCAGCCGCAGAATAATAAATATTAAAAACCAAGTCATTACAAATACTGTGAAATTTCATAGATGATGGGCTATTACCATAAGAAGCGTTAAAATAATGTGGGAAAAAATGTCAAAATTAAATTTTAAGTATCTCAGAACTAGAAGAGATTGTGTTGAAAACTTTTTTAGCAGTATTAGACAGCAAAGTGGGAATAATATCAACCCCACACCAATTAAATTCCAAAGAGCATTTAAAAACACTTTTGCCAAAATTATATGCATAGCAATGCTATGGACTGCCAGAATCATTTAGACTATTATATGTAAAATCCATAAACATACCTGAAAATCAAGAATTAAAATCTCAAGCTGCAATTCGTCTTTTGGATTATAATTATAGGAAAGACAGCAACATTCCTACTCAAAATACTTTCACATATGTTTGTGGATATATTTTTAAAAAAACTCTAGATAATCATGACTGAGGGAATTGTAAAGTTTACAGCCAACAATTTAATAATTTAAGTGTCTATAATTTATTAATACATTTCAAAGCGTTTGAGAGTACTCGCACATGTGGTGGGCTGCAATATCTCCCCGCATTTTTTGTTAAATATATTTATTAACTAGAAAAAATATTTAATTCTAATTTTGAGAATATAAGTATTGAACCCTCGATTTCTCATAAATTGTATAGTCTAATGAGCAAAGAGCATTTTGAACATCCATGTGCTCAATTTCCAAAAGTCTATGTTCTAAAATTGTTTATCAGACTCGAAATATTAAAAAAATTAAATTAAATTTATTCTAATTGGGACCTCTAAATAAAGCAAAAAGGTAAGAAAAATATTAGAATGTTAAATATGTTATCGCATTTATAATTTATTAGCTGCGTTCGTTTAAGGTTGTGTCATCTTTAAATGTAATATGCTTTTTTTTAATGTAATTTTTAATATTATATGTATGTGTATAAGTATTATTAGAAAAAGTGTTTTATTTATCATTTTTTCCAAAAAAAAACAACCACTTTTTTCAAATAGTAATTTCAAAACAATTAATTCATTAGGATCAAATAAATATAATATACAGTAACTTAAAAAGTATCCATACAAGTCACTATATGTCTTCCGGATAAAGTTTCCAACTTTATATCATATTATGGTGTATGAAATATTTTTTGGAAATTATATATGGTAAACCCTATGGAGATTTTTGGGCTGACTGTATAGCTTTTGGCGTTTCTAATTCTCTCATATTGCGACATTTCAAATAACTGAAGCAAAATAAGATTTAAAAAAAGGTTAGAACGCGGCAAATCGGTAAACTTTGAGTTAAACAGTTAAATCCTAAAAGATAACTACTATTCCTAATACATTTCTAAATATTTCTAATAAACTTTAAATTAAATACATGTTTTAACGGTGTATAGCATTTCTTTTGCCTTCATTACATGCTATTTTTGTTCTTTAAAGAATTCATTGCGCATCTGTAATATTTTTTCGATTTTCCAGCAAATTAACATATGGTATATTTCCCATTAAATTATGGGATACGTTACTAAAAAACTCATTAACATTATTTGGATCTATATCTATGTTTTTATTCTTCTTATAATGCCCGCTGTTGTTATTCGGTATGTTCCACATATATTTGGTGGGATTTTTTGCACTCCTGCTTGAATGCACTTGTAATCTGTTACAATCTGTCAGGTTGTGCAAGGGATGGTGTTCAAAAGGCAAGTCGAGGGAGAAATTACACAAGCAGAAAATGCCAAAGTAGCCATATACAGTTGTCCAGTTGATATCTTGCAGACAGAAACGAAAGGTATGGTCTTAATTATTGAGCTAGATTTATTTGTAGAACTGCTTCATAATCTTAATTTTTATTGAATGTGCCTATTTAGCTTCACGTATAAAGCTAGCACATTTTTTGTTGCAGTATGTTTTCATAATGCGATTTGGGCTAATTCAGGTTGTTTTACAGTCATAAGCCAACAAAAACTAACCAAAACCCTTAGTAACTTTTATCATGAAAAAGTGCTTGAGCAAAAAACGTGAATAGCATCCAAAATCACATAGATATTTTTAACATTACTTATAAGAAACTCAAGATTACATTACTTGAAAATTTGTGAAACTGTAAACTTAGTACAGCAATTTTGTATTGTGTAATGAGATAATTACGTTTTATTAATTATGTTGGTTGTCTGGTTTAGGTACTGTGTTGATAAAATCCGCCGATGAATTGATGAACTTCAGCCGAGGCGAAGAAAATCTTTTAGAACTTCAAATTAAATCCATCGCCGATTCCGGGGCCAAAGTAGTAGTGGCTGGTGCCAAGTTTGGAGACATGGCGCTTCACTACATTCACAAATACAATATGATGGCAGTTAGATTAAACTCGAAGTTTGAATTGAGAAGATTGAGCAAAACAGTAAGTACTTGTCAATACAAATTTTCAGTGGGTTTCACGTCTTATCGGAGTTACGCTTCTACAAGTTGGTATTTTTGAATAATTTACAAGATTTTCCACTAATTTATTATGTTTAGAATAAAGGAAGATACATATTCCTGGTTACTAATGACTTGTTATGAGAAGACAATGGCAACACTACCTTGAATGCCAAATTGTGACAATAAAATGGCAACACTGCATTGAATGCCAGATTATGACATATTTGCACTTATGGATGTTCGGTGATCTAGGTGCAATATAACTATGATGAGAGTTTTATAACAATGTTAAGAACTTGATGCATTAATTCAAATTGCTAGATTGTTTTTTGGTTTAAGAATATAATTTCGTTAGTTATTAAGATGCTAATTACAGCAAGTGACAAATTTTGATAATAAATAAATAAGATAAAAAAATAATGCAAGCAAAAAAATCTCTAGGTTTCTGTTATAAGGTATTTGGTATTATAAAATCATATTTTAAAACTATAGGGCTTTAATTTTTTAATTCCTTATCTCTGTTTTAAAAGTTTTGATCTTATCCTCTGTGAGCTTGTTTTTTTGCCAGACACTCGAAGTGGTTCAAAGAAAATTCAGATTAAATTCAGGGGTGAATAAGTTTTTGAAAAAAAAATGCTTTTAGCTTTATTTTGCCGGCATATGCATTGGCTACACTATGCTTATGCATTTAAACATGTAGCTTGTTTTTGGATTAAGATACAGCAACATTAAAGTAATGGTTTTTTTTGGGAAAGTTTGAGATTGTTTTTGGACTATTGTATCATCATCTTTCAACTAAATTTCGTTTATTGTTCATCATATCTGAAGTTATTCGAAATTATAGTGATGTCTTGAACCAGTGGTCATGGTCATTTGCAATTAGTTTTCTAAGGAAATACCAATCAAAATAATGCGTGGAAACGTCAGGCATGGCAGGCATTAACATAATAATATGTAAATTACATAATTATTTTTTATAAAAAAATACGATGTATAAGTAATGTAACACCGAACATTAACAATAGACTAGAAGGT
>MU192804.1:0-25475 GCA_016904865.1 Pissodes strobi | reverse complement strand
CCACCTGGAATTAAAGTAAATCAAACAATATTGGGTAATATTTTAAGAACTTTTCCCCATCCTAAAATAAGTTTAGGGGATCTCAATGCTCAGCACCCATTATGGGGTAGTGGCTTATCCAATAGAAACGGGATTATTATATATAACTTATTAGCGGAACTTAATCTAGTTATTTTGAATAATGGCTGCGAAACTAGACTGACTCCCCCTAATCAGAACAAGTCAGTACCTGACTTAACAATGTCTTCTCCCAGGCTGGGAACTACCAGCAATTGGACTGTCTTAGAGGATTGTGGAAATAGCGATCACTTCCCAATAATAATTAAAATAGAATCTACAGATGTAAGTACGAAAATAAACTATAGGATCAGAAGAAACCTAAAGGAAGCGGATTGGCAAGCATATCAAGATAAAGCTTTGATTGGGCTTAGGGATATTGAGGGGCAAAGTTATGATAGATTTGAAACATTAATTCATGTAGCTGCGGATCAAACAATACCGAATAAGAAACCATACTTGGGGCATAAAACTCATAGTCCTGCGCCATGGTGGGATGCAGAATGCAATAACCTCATAAGTCAGAGGAAGGAAGCTCTTAGAAATTTTAAAAATAATTACACTATGGAGAACTTCATCAATGTTAAAAAAATCATGGCAAGTACCAAAAGCATATTAAACTAGAAGAAAAGACTAAATTTTCAAAATTTGTGTTCAAAATTAAACAGAAATACTTCTGTAAATAGAATATGGAAAACTGTGAGAAGGTTTAACAAAATTAAAACCCCTAATAACAAAAATAACTTATCGTCTGAGGAGGTGGCTATGGACATTTTAAATAATCTGAACCAAATAAATATTGATCCGGATTTTGTGTTAGGAAATATGTTGGGCTTCAATGAGCCGGATATAACGCTAGTAGAGTTTAACTATGCTATAGAGAAGAAAAAAGACTCGGCCGCAGGATTAGATAATATTTACTATTCCATGTTAAAGAATCTCCCAGATAAGGGCAAAAGAAACTTGATTGAAATATATAACCAATGTATGAGGGGTAGGGAAGTACCATCCCAATGGAGGAAAACTTTAATTTTTCCAATTTTAAAAGATAATAAAGATAGTAATATAGCCAGTAACTTTCGGCCCATAGCGCTTAATTCGTGTATAGGAAAAACCTTAGAGTTAATCATTAAAAATAGATTGGAATGGCAATTGGAAAACAAACAGTTCTTTTCAAAATATCAAATTGGGTTTAGAAAGGGGAAGGGATGTATGGAGAATTTAGCCTACCTCACCTTAAGCATTCAAAAAAATTTTCAGAAGCGGGTCCATACATTGGCGGTATTTGTGGACATTAGGGCAGCATATGACCATGTAAATATTTTTAAATTGTATAATATACTGATGGAAGCCGGAATTTCTATAGAAATTTCCAATCTGATTTTTAAATTGTTAGATGGAAGGGCGACTTATGTATTGGAGAAAGGTGGGCATATTGTCGGACCTAAAAATCTCTCAGTGGGTTTAACACAGGGCTCCCCTCTGAATCCATTGCTGTTTAACATATATACTAAAGGGTTACATAATAGGATTAATGGAAAGGTCAAACTTCTACAGTACGCAGATGATATAATTTTATTAATGGAAGGCCTGGACCTTAATCAGATGATTGATAGTATGAATCGCACTTTAGAAATTTTGTCAGAATTATTTTCAGAATTAAATTTTAAAATTTCTCCGGCAAAATCGGCAGGCATGATATTTCAACCCAGTAAGCATGAAGCCCCAGCTCTGGATCTAATATGCGGAAATAAGGTCATACCGTGGGATAGGGAATACAAGTATCTTGGGATGATTATAACGAACACTTTAAACTGGAACCAGCAAATTGATAAGATGTGCAACAGTACAACGATGGGAATTAATGTGATGAGATCAATATCGAGAGTATGGTGGGGAGCAGATCCAAAAACTCTATTAAACATCTACAGGGGAATGGTGAGGTCCCATCTCGAATATGGGTGCCAAATATTGAGTCCTACGACAAAAAAAAAAGAAAAAATGGATAGAATTCAATTCCAGGCTCTCCGAATTGCAATAGGCTGTATGAGATCAACACCCACCAATGTGCTACTGGCTGAGTGCGGGGAAACATCGTTGGAATTTAGAAGATTATGGTTAACAAAAAAATTTGTACTTAAAAACGTTTATCTCGAAAATAACATTATAATCGAAGGCATCAAGGATTTAATGAAGTTAAACAAAAATAGGGGATATTTTGGCAGACGGGAATTACCCTACTTTATACCGGCCTTGGAGGAAATTGGTCAATACGAGGAGGAAATTCAGAAGCACGACACTCTTCCATGTTTTGTGTATGATAGAGTCACTCAAATGAAATCAGTTCCAATCATACCTACAAAATTTAAGAAACAAGATCCATTTGTTAGACTGGAATTTGCGGATTTCAAGGATAAGTACTTGAAAAATTATGAAGAATTTTATACTGATGCGTCAGTTGACTGGAGACAGCAGGAAGCTGGATTCGGCGTGCACTGTCCAAGTCTAGGATATAGTTTTTCATCTAAATTACCTAATCATACACAAATATGTACCGCTGAAATTGTGGCAATACACAAGGCAGTAAATGTATGCTTAGAAAAGAATGTTGAGAGAGCAGTAATATTTAGTGATTCTCAAGGTGCAATTAAGAAAATTGCAGGTAATGGAAACCAAAAAAACCTTGACCACATTTCTTTTCTCACAAAGCAAATCTTATTGGAGGCTAACGAAAATAATGCCAAAATACAATTGTGTTGGATTCCTGGTCACTCTGGGATAAAAGCGAATGAAACAGCGGACAAGTTGGCCAATGTGGGAAGAATTTTAAATGTTCCATACAATATTGCATTAGATAAAAATGAATTCATATCAATAATAAAATGTAATCATACAGAAAAGTGGAGTCAGGCTTGGCTCACTTCATCCGCAAGAAAGGGTCAGAGATATACCAATCTTGAAAATAAATTCCCCGGGAAAACTTGGTACCAGGACTTAGAGTATGCAGATCGTCGGCATATAACGACTATAATAGGGAACTTGCACATTTTTTTTTTATTTCAATAATCTGTTCTATTACGCTAAAAAAGAAGGTGTGCCAAATCTGAAGTGTTAAATATCACCCGTTTTGTTTCTATACATTTTTAAAGTTGCCGTTAAATCCGCGCCAATTTAAACACGATTTGACGTCATAGAGCATAACGATCGGCGCGGCGGATCGGCCGATCATCTACCTGCCACTTCTGTTGCGGCTCGCAGAGAGAGACAGCAGGTTATGCTTTAAGTTTTTAGGTTTAGTGGGTTGTAATATTTTTTGTTTTGTCTGTGACAGTGTTTTTGGTTTGTATTTTGTGATTTGAACTAAAATGGAGAAAAAGACAGCTCATAAGGCGTGTATTGTACCAATGTGCACAAATACGACATTTAAACATTCACATTAAAGGTACAGATTTCTCTGCAATATATTCTTCATTTTACAATGTTAGATGGTAGCTGTATCAATACTTTATCAGGAACAAACTCAACGCAAACGTGCTTTATTTGCGGTTCGTCTTCCAAGGAGATGAACACAGATAAAGTTGTTTTCGAAAGGGTGACAAACATTGAAAATCTTAACTTTGGCCTATCTTCCCTTCACTCATGGATCCGTTGTTTTGAATGTTTGTTATATATTGCCAATAAAGTGTTGGCAAGTTAAGGACCCTGGAAACCAAAAACGAAAACTTCAGAAGGGTTTTAAAGTTCAAATGGGATTAATTATTGACAAACCAAAACCAGGCTATGGATCCACGAATTATGGGAATATGGCTAGAAGGTTTTTTCAAAACCCAGAGTTAAGTTCCTCGATAACCGGCATTAACAAAGCTTATTTTAAAATTTTCAAAAATTTTAAGAGTTGTGTCTATAGGACAAAAAATCAAGTTGGTGCAGTTTCAACGGATTTTGAGGGAATCGAGAAATCTTTACATTGAATTATATCCTTGGTACTATCTGCCTTGCAGTATCCATAAGATTCTAGTTCATGGAATGGAGATTATCCAACTTTTTGATTTGCCCATAGGGCAACTAGCCGAGGATGCACTTGAAGCAAGGCATAAAGAGGTCCGAAAAGTGCGTTTGAACCACACAAGAAAAACTTCTAGAAAAAGCTTAAATAAGGACAATATGAATAATCTACTACTTACCTCAGATCCATTTATATCATCTTTCAGAAAGACTACAACTTTCAAATCACGACAGAATAACAGAAATGATATCACAGAATATTTGGAAATAGACTTTTTTGTTTGCAACAGTATTCGGATATTTTGCCTTCAGATATTGGCGAACTTGACTTGCAAAGTTCAGACAGTTCTGACCTTTCGGAAAGCGAATAATTTTTTCTATGCTATTTTCAACAATAAAAGTTATGTTTTTTTTGCTTAGGGATCTAATGATTAATTTTTTTAAGTATAAATTTTCATTTATTTACATAATGAGTAGCAATTTTACAATTTTGAACTTCCTTTCCTTTTTCTAAGAATGTTTATTATATTAATTAACCATTTTAAGATCTTTATTTTTTCTGGGTACCTTCTTTCTGAAGTTCTATATTAATTTAAGGTAATAGTTTAATTTTAAATCTATTTCAAAATTTATTGAATTATTTTTACCTATATGTATTTATTATTATTATTATTATTATTATTATTATTATGATTTGCATATAATGTTAATTTATTATAAAAAATAAAATTGTGCGATGAAAAACCTAACTACGACTTTTTTTGCCGTTTTGTGTTATACTGAATCCGGAAATATGAAAAGTTTCATAGCGTACAAGCCAGCATATATTTTTTATAAACACCTAAACTCAGATTTTTTGTGTGTCAGATATAGCTTAGTGTATTAGCTACTCAACGGTTATTATTTAGTTTAAATCCGTTGAGTACAACAAGAGTAATGATTTTTGTCCATTTATCCCATTCACTCAAAGCACTGTGCGGCGCGCCGACAAACTGATTATGCTCTTCTACGTCACGACCAGCGAACGCGCGTTTCCGAGCGCCTGGAATAATTCGAATTTCTTGACATTTTTATTTCAAGATTTTGGCCACAATGAATTTAATTAATAGATTCTTTCTTTACTAAACTTTTTTATAGGATGTCCACTTATGGTTTTTAGCATTTATTTCGGTTTTTATTTGTTTGTGCAAGTTCCCTATTAGAATGAGAACGGGTCATTGTCTCTATCCTCGGCATCTTCACAGGCTGGGAATCGCTGATTCTCCGGCCTGTGAGTGTGGTGAGGACGGTAGTTTAGTACATGTAGTGTTAGAATGCAAGAATAGACAACCTAGCCTATATGACATGTTGGTCAGAAATAACGCTGCCACCCCAATTTCACTTGATTCTTTGCTTTATAGACCAAAAATTTCCAATGTTAGAACAATAATAGATTTTTTTAAGATAAAATAACATAAAACTTTAACCTTATAATATGTTTGAAGGTATCCCTACTTTGAGAACCAATCCTCTTGATCCGAAGCAGTATTTCAATGTCTTTAGCCCCTCCACTGCTAGGGAGCGAGAAGAGTGACATCCTTTGTTGTGCTATCTGTCTTACTAACATTTATTTTCTGCAACAAGTATATCATACGCAATAAGGGCAGGGGTCATACTCCGACGCGATTTAATTCGCAGTCCGAATAGTTACACAACTCGGTCTGGCTAAATACCCCTGGTAGAGGCCATAACAGAAGGAAAAAAAAGTTAGCGATGACGTGAGTGATGTGTTAGAAAATAAAGTTTACGTATTTGAGACTGCTCAATAAAACTCGTTGGTTTCTTTCTCAAATATTTCACGTATTCTAATCTTTTATCCCCCTGTATAAATGATTTTATGAAATATTTCAATATTTATGTTGGACGTGCAATTACGAAAAAGTTGTCCATACAATATTTGGCGGCTTGAGAGCTCCGATTACGGTTGCTAGACGTAAACATAACCTAGATGTCGTGATGCCTACACAATTAGTTAATGACGCAAAGCTATCTACTTTGCTTCTATGGACGCAAAAGTACAAGTAATATATTAATATTAGTCTAGATAATAATTTATATAGAAGTATTAAAATATTTTTCATGCAAACTGCAAGTTTGACTTTGGCTAATTTATCAACAATGGTTAAAAGTGAATGTTTAGAAATAGAAAAAATATACGTTTTTACTCAACGTATGAATAAGATGTATCAGTAAAAAAAAAATCTGTCCTTAAATTTGATGGAAAAAGATCAAGAATATAAATAATAGCTTCTAAAAATCTTCAAATACTTTATTTGAAGGCTCGAAAATGTACATCAAAATATAAATTAATAATTTAGGAACTGAAAATCCAGCGGTTACACTAAATACTACTAATAAGAACATTTTTCTGTCCTATTTAAATATTGTGGGCATGTATTATAAATCGAAAATATATTAGAATTTTATCCAAATGGTTTTGAGCCGTTATTTAATAATTTTCAAAAATAAGCCGAAGCACAGAATTATTACTAAACGTTGAACGCAAAAGTATATCTGGCGAGTAGGGCATTCAGTTTCCGGACATGTTTTCGATCTCGAAACCCCGGGATTGTCTTTTATTTAATCCGGGGATTTTCGGTATTTATCGTTGCATTTTTTCATTAATTTATATCGTAAACAACTGTTTCATAATAGTACAATTTGCGCTTATAGACAAGCCTGAACGTATGGCAACAATGTACCAATGTACCATTCCCGGCGTGGCTAGTACATTGTACCATGTACCATAAGTTAAGCGAATATTTGAAGCAACAGTTAAAAGGATACTAGCCAAAAAAGTCTAAAAATCTGTCTAGAGAAGCAGTTTTAAAATTTATTCATGAAGCATCAAACGAGATGTTTTGGTAAATATTTACTTTGCTCACTTTTCGAACTTCGCATTTTTTTGTGTCACGTGTATTAGACAGTATTATACAGTATTAGAAGTGTTTTGTGACAAGTTACATATTGCGCAAAACACGTTTGACGCCAAAAATTAAAAAAAATCACAAATAAGACGGTTTAGTAATATATTTTAACGCGAAAACTCTCCCAATGTGACATTAATGTTGAAAATTTACTTGCAATGTTGTCACACTTGACTAATATTCTTGATTTTCAAGTAGGTAAATATCGTAGGTCAGGTGCATGTTTCAAAAAGTAGAATAACGTCTTGTTAAACTAACTAAACTAGCGCGTTATGCGCGCTTGTTTTGAAACCAACCGCAGCTACCTCAAACTAACCAACACTAACCAAAATTAACCAAACCCAACCCAGACTTACCCAAAGTAACCAAAACTAATCCAGGCACACCCGAAATAACCAAAGTAATAAGACAAGCGCGCGTATCGCGCTTGTCTCTTCACTATCTCAAACTAAGCAAAACCAACCCAGACTAATCCAAACTAACTAACGCTAACCCAAACTAACTAAAACCAACCCAAATTAACTCAGGCTAACCCTAATTAACCAAAATAAATTCCACCTTAAGCAAAACCAACCCAGACTAACAAAAAACCAACCCATACTAACACGGACTAACCAAAACTTACCATATCTAACCAAAGTAAGTAAGAGACGCTTAACCATCCCCGCCAACGCAAAACCAAAATTAACGCAAACTAACAAAACAAGCACACTACGCGTGGTACTCTCCTAACTAATCCAAGGGAACAAAACAAGGGCGTGCTAAGCTAACCTAGAAAGATAATCATAATCATGTTGACGTTTGCGTCAGAAATATTATCATTTTAAACTGCAAAAAAAAACAGTTTTATTTGCGGTTTTTAAGAAAAGGAGCTGGTAAAAACTTTTTGAGGCTACGACCCAAGTTTGCATAATTTAATTCCGTAAACTTTGCTACTACTACCTATTCTCCTTTCGTCATTACGCATGATCGAAGCCTTGGAACATGTCGGATAGTAATTAACACAACTACAGTGGGTAAACTTTTTGATTTTTTATGACAAGTAGAACATTAATGTCAAGAAGATGGTAAGGAAAGTAATAGAATATGTCAGTATTTATATTATTGTGGTAGCCAATTATAATAAGTGCGCAAAGTAAACAGTGACCTACGTTTTTAATGTATAAGGTTGAATTAATGTTTGGTGTATTTAGTGGATGTCGACGGCAAGAACTTGTGAATATGCTAGTTACTAACGTAGAAGATAGAAAATCAGTTTTTGCGGTAAACATACCAGAGACAAAAACCGTTTCATAATACTTTTATTAAATTTCCGAACATTTTTTCTTTTTTTTATTATTATTTTGTTTTCTTATTTTATAATACTTTAATTAACTTGCTGAACAATCTTTTGTATTTTCGTTTATATTTTTGTCTTATTTCGTTTTATAAAACTTGTATTATCTTTCCGAACATTTTTTAAAATTTTTTCCCATTTTTTCAAAAATTTGTGTTTTTTTGTCATAAAGTTTCTTCCAATTTTTTCCATCTCCGAACTCGTAACTAAACTCCTTCGTCTTTTTTTCACCGAAAACCGCGTTTCTCTAACTTTTTTTTGTTATTATTTTTTTTCTTATTTCGTTTTATAATACATTTATTAACTTTCCGGCAATTTTAGGTATTTTTCAATTTTTCGCGATTTGTTCGAAAATTTTTGGGTACCCGGGGAGGTGGGGGTCTGACATTTTTGGGTACCCGGGGAGGTGGGGTTCTAATTCCCCAACCCCCCTCCCCACTGCTTGTCAGATTTTCGATCCGAGGTCCGTTGCAGAGATATCGGCAAGAAACGGTTTTTTCCCCAAAATACCCCTTAAATTAGAGCCAGTTTACGTCCAGAATCCTCATATTACCCCGGCTACATGTCCTGAAAGTGTCAACCCTCTAGCTATACTGGAATATGCTTAATTAAAGGAACTTTCACTTTTCCAATCGTTTCATTTTTTCTGACTTTACCCTCGCTAAAGAAGTTTCACTTCAAAAACACATGTGGAAAAATCCAGTGTATCATAGCAAAATATTTGGGTTTAAGTGATCCTGACAAATATACAGGTCACTGTGTATGTCGAACGTCGGCAAATCTTCTGGCGGAGGCTGGAGCCAGGATGACCACATTGAAGCGCCACGGTGCGGTGGAAGGAAGAGTCGGTTGCTGAAGGATATCTAGAGGACAGCATATCTTCAAAAAATTAGGTTTTGAGTATGCTGGCAGACAAACCTTCTGGATCTGTCTTTCCTTAGAGAAACTATCAACGGATCTTTCCAGAATTGCCAGTTTTATGTGAATTCCACTAAATAATGTTAAGTAGTTATTACATAATATTTTAATTTCATATTTTGTAATTTTTATAATAAATATTACTTACTACAAAAACCGCTTTTTTGCGTCTTTATGCCCGCGCGGGCCATAAAGTGGACTTTATGCCCGCACGGGCATAACTTACATTAGAATAATTTAATTCCTGGTTCAAACTAGAGCTTGCAATCCCGAGAAATTAAATAGATATTACTACGATGAATCACAGTTTTACTTGTTTTTCACTTCCTGTATGGCAGGATTGAAATTATAGCATAGTCAGAAGCAGTTTTTCTTCATTCTTTGAAATAATTCATGATTATACTTTCACGATTTTAATTTGTTTTCTTATCAATTGTTCCTTTGGAAAAAAAATCCTAAATACATTATTTTCGCAAGAATGAGTAAGGGACATTGTTCTCCTTAGTTTTATTTAGCTCGAGCAGAATTATAAAGATGATAATAGATGATTAATAATACGTTGGCATGAATAAATGCAATTCACAGTCACTTGACTCATAGCTAAAATTTTTATTGAACTGTCTATTTTTTCTTGCAAAAATATACTTATTTTAATAGCATTTAGGTTAATACTGATGTTAGTTATTACCAAGTCTCAGTGCCGATTTAAAAGATCGCACTGACGATCCTGTTTATATCGGAAACACACCTCTAGGACTCTGGAACTGTAAATTGCATGAGAAAGAATTAGTTTGAGTTAATTAGCGAAATACTCACCCACTGAACCCTTTCTATATCCATTCCAAAATGACATTTGTGTTCATTTTCAAATCTATAAATATATTTCGAAGCAGCTTTTGATAAAGCGTGTAGATTCAGAAGAGGTTTTTCAGGTTTAGGGTGTCCAAGAAAGGAAAAGGGGGCTTTGTTCTCGAAAATTTTAATTGATAAGGCGTTTATATTTCCTAATAGGATTTGCTATATTTTATTTCTTTGGAATTAAATTTAATATAGATACAAATATGTAAGGCATAATTTATTAACATCTAACTTATTTTAAATTACGTAATTTAGCAGGATACATAATGGTAAAAGTAATATTTTTAGCATTTGCCGTAATTTCAAAACTTGCTCATTTTTGGACATTACAATGTTTTAAAGACCAATAGCCAAGCAGCCAAAAAAGGTGTCCGTTATTCCATGCTGGATTCCGATCTCCCACCGTTTTAGAAAATCAAGCATGCTATAAATATGCAACTCTTACTAAGCTTTCCTTACTCGATATTAGTAAATTTTAAAATAATGATGCTAGATTAGCCTACTTAATCAGATTTAAAAGCTGGTACCTACATGCTTGCTCGTAAAAATAGTTTGTTACATGAACTTTTAAATGATTTGTTGTCTAAAATACCAACTGTACACATTTGTTACCAAAGCTATTACATAATATTACAAAATTCTAGTAACTGAAAATTTAATAATTTGGTTCCACTAATTTAATCAATTATCCCGATAAAACTCGATTTGAAATCTATTAATATAACGATGTGATAATACAGCAATTCCATCCTAATTATTGGGTTCTGTTTTTTTATTGCAAAAAAAGAATATTTGGCCATGGTACATTTATTTTTAAAAACAAAGTCTGTATCCTGGTTTATGAATTTAATTCCACCCAAACACAAATGTGGTATCATTCTGCCAAGTAGCTGAAGTTCCTCATTCACCCTTTCCTTTTTCGGCTTCCTAGTTGTTTATTATAGATATAGAGATAGACTTAAGCTTGCTCTCTAATGCTATTATTCATTATAAATTTGCTATCTTTATGTAAATCTTAAAAACAAATGTTTGGCCACTTTTCGGCATTTAGAATAAATATTCTAAATTCTAGTTAAATAACTAAACTAAGAGCAAGGAGGAAAGATAACCAGGATAACAAATTACGTATGACAATGAATCGGAGGATTTGCATTACAAGCGTAAAGTTGATGAAAAGGTTTAGATCAGTTTGTGGCACCATCATCTTGAAGGAGCATACAAAACAGAAATATTTTTAAAAAGTGTCTTAGCGATTTAAAATATTTCAATTATATTTTACTAACAGAAACCTCAATATAAAATATTTTTGATTGTTCAGTGCAGAAACATTGAGAATTGATTATTAAGGACAGTTATCCATTAAATAAGATCGTGATTCGATAAAACCACTGACGTTGCAGTAACTATATTAAGTTTTCAGCAAGATCAATATTCAGGTAACAAACATTTCTTACAAATATTTAAGTAAGTTGTAACTGTCCTCTTTTTAAAAAATATTCAATCGGTCGATCATTTGTTTGTGAATATACGTATATCATAATATTTTCAAACGTGATTATATAAAAAGTATTAGTAAAGTAAGCTATGAAAAAGATGGAGTGTGTGAAATATCAAAATTAAAACAGGACAGATAAAATATGATAAATCAAGCTATTTTAAATATATAATAGTCAGGTAGAATTTGAAGAAAATGACGCCTAATCATTAAAATGTTTTCTTTCTCGCGGTAAGAGAACTCTTGTTTACGATCACAATCCTGAAACGCTCTTTATGAGCTGAAAAATATTTAATTGGTTTTTCATTAAGGCGGAACATTGAAACACTCTATTCGGTAGCTTGAATGAAAAGAAATACAAACTCATAGCATCACAATTCCCAGATCGTTCATTGGTGCGATTTAAAATTCAAAGGGCTATCACAGATGCTTAGTTTTTTGATGAAGCTCTGTAAAACCTGCTATTAATATAGGAAATAATGCTTATTAATAATTAACTATTAATTTGAAAATTCAAGTATATTATACATTTTAGTGGGGCTGATACGAACTACAGAGGAAATAATTATAGTCTAAAACGTTTATTTAGTTCTTTAATACATAATATATTTATGTACTTTTTTAAAACATTAAAGCATATTAAATTATTTTCCATAATATAAAAGGGTACGATATACATTTGGCATTCTTGAATGTATTAACCTAAATGTTCAAATGAACCCTAAATAGTCAAATATTTCAAAAACATGCATTTAGTTTTTAAATGAACATATCAGATATCGATTATAGATCCCAATAATTAGCAATCATACACAATATCTCTTATAATATAGGTATAAGTTTTTTATTTTAAATTATAGTAAAATGAAAAAGAAAAAATATTCTCTGAATTGCTCAGAGTTAAATGTTCTCTGTTATGCTGTAGATCGTAATTTAGGAATATTGCATTGTTTAAAGCTAAATATTTTCTGTTATGGCTTTAAACTGCAATTTACAAAATTAAATTCTTTCCAAAAAAGTATAAAATTATAGTATGTTTTAAATCGGTTGCCAACTTAGCATATTACTTTCTATTTGCATTATCAGCGCAATTTCTTGTTTATTAGATTATAAATGAAGGTACGAAGATGTGATAGTACATACTTATATTTTGATAGGGTTACTCCTTCTACCTTCTAATAGGCAATTATTAAATATTATTTGCAATGCTTGTATCACCGATCTGCCACCCTCCTTTATTGCTTCAATGACAATCCCATCTTCGCCTGGAAATTTATTAATTTTCAATGATCTTATGTACAGTTTTATCAGACATATCGTCTGATCTTTAATTTAATGCTTTCACGATTTATGTATATCAGCTAAGTTGTTAGTGTCTTGGTAGAGATGTTTATAAAAGTGTTCAGTGACCTACATGATTTCTTGCTTGTTCGTGATTACATTTCCGTCCGCGTATTTAAGTTTCTGGACATTATTCCGATATGTATCTCTCTTCTCGTAACTTTAATATTTCATTTTGCTCTTTACCTGTCTGATCTTCTCCGTATTGAAGTTCAGCGTATCTTTCCTTATTTGTTCAGATACTTCCTTATTTAGCTCCCGATATTCTTCTTTCCAACTCTCTGCGTTGTTGCATGAGTGATCACCTGATTTGATATTCTTTGACTTTAGCTTTGACCCGTATTTATTTACTGCATTCTTTACCACAATTACAATTTTTATTTAGCTGTTCAATAGGTGTGTTCTGCATTTGTGATAGTTTGATTAGCAACATATTCGTGTATCCTATTGGGTTTTCAATGCCTGACCATTTTCATGTGTCTCGTTTCATGATCATGTTATAGTTCTTCTTTCTTACGTTTATTACAACTTTTGCCCTCACCATTCGATTATCTTTTTATCTGTTATTAAGAAGTCAATTTCATTTTTGAAGACTCCATCAGGGCTTTCCCAAGCCTCTTAGGGTGTTTTGGAAGAATAAATTCATCAGTTGCGTCGAATAAATTTTGTCAACATGTTTCCTTTTTCATTCCTCTGTGTGGTTGCTCAAAGAGGTTTCAGCTTTGTCGTCTTTAGTTCCATCAATTTTGCATTAAACTGTACAGCCCCATTTGTATATTATTAGTTTTAGGGTGTTTTGGGTCTAGAAATATATTCATAAAAATTCCACTTCTTCATCAAGGTGAATTATTATTGGACCTGACTAAGAACTAATGCTTTCCATTTTATGTCGTAGTTATTCTCACTTAAGGGTTTTTCAGCCATATTCCTACCACGCTGGCCAGTGCAGATTGGTGTTCATTGGGTTTCTAGCAGGATGTACCGGACGATTGATAAGCAATTTTCACACGACAAATGAGGTTGGAATTTGAGTCGACTATAGGCATATATTTATCTCTACTAACGGTAGAATTATTATGGGTATAATGTAATTTAATCGTAATATAAGAAAAAACGCTGAAATATCGCAGTCCAAAGATTTTAGATCCGAAAATCAAACCTCAGCATCTGACAGGAATATTGTGCAAGTTTAACCTATAACAAATTTTGTTCAATCAAATCTGATAGAACATCCATAAGTTGTAAACAACGTCTAATAACTTAGCCATAGCCATCCACCCAATAATTTGCAAGTCAACAAGAATCGAATCATAATTTCTTAATTCAAGTACATGTCTTTCACGTATTTCACTCGTAGAATCCGATTCTTGGTAACCCCATTCAAATAAGGCCGGTAAAAAATGTCCCCGTGGAATGTGGAAGTTGACCTCCCTCTAATCAGATATTTAATATGGCACATCTAAAAGAGAATGATAAGAGAACTACTTAATGGATGGGAAAAGTCGAAGAGGGTAATAATAAATCCTCCAAATAAAAAAATGGTTCCTAGTAAATACAAAATTCCATAAGGACATCTAAGTGATCAATGCTTTAGCATGTTTTTTGATCAGGCCTGTAGAGTGTACACGATTTCCAATAGACAGCACAGTCCAGGAAATGCAACTTTTAGAAATACATATTGAAACTGACAATTTTATCAACGTTTATCGTTGTAACCTTTAGTTGCAAAAACTACATAGTTGAGATAAAGCATATTTGCTATAGTATTTTGATCTTTTTTTCAGATCGAGGAGGGTGAGAACCGCGGCTCGGAAATGACCGCGGGACTCGATGCGAACAGCGCCACCACAAACGGTGCTCCAGTGAAAAAAACCGACGATGGCGTCTTCACTGTGTCGGTTACGGGCGCATATGAAAATGAAGGGTACAAGGTAAGCTGATTTTTTATTATCAATCTACAATTTCAAGTGATATGAAAATTTATAATGAAGTCGGTTTTTATATTTGTTATAATGTTGACCGAATTAATCGAACCTGAAAACATTTTCTTATTGGTTTCATTGGTTTAACGTCGAATATTTCTCTAACTAAACTTAACTAAGTTTTTGACAATGTGTGGGCGTTTCTAATTCTTAACTTTTACAAACTAAGGGACATACGCGTACAGTAAAAGACTTTTGCTATTTTTCTCATAATCGGCTTCTGTATCAAAAAATGCAAGAGACCATTTTTGCGCAGTTTTGACTTCTAAATCAGATACAGTTATGAATGTGTGAAAAATAGAGTAATTTTCTGAAATATATTTCTCCTGTTGGTTCGATGCACACGACAGGTAGAGGTAAAAAACTTCGTGGTGTTGTGCGATACTCGTTTATGCCAAAATGGGCAACCCTAAGCATGTTCGCCATATTTTAGAAAAATTGTTTTTTAAAATTTGAGCACGCTGTGTATTAAAAACTAAATCGTTTTGCATGAATGTATATGAAATTTGGCTAAGGAATATAGTGCTAAAATTTTGCATATATTTTGAAACACTCTGAATAACATTCCGGTGTTTGATTTTTGATAGTATCAGCTAATAATAATTGTAGATACCTATATTATTTAACGAGGGTATAATGTAGGCCATAATTAACGAGGATGATTACAATACGAGTCTTTTGCGACGAGTGTTATAATCATCAGAGTATATTATGGTTCATTATATTCAATAATTTTATAACACTAAAAAATTTAACTGTATTGGCAATGTATAAATATAATTTTGAATATTAAATCATATATCCATAAAGCTATTAGTAAAGTAATATATATTTTGTATACATGAAATAAAATAGGCGTATGTACCAACGAACTTAAGAACCAAATTTAAAAGAAAACACGCATAAATAATACCAAGTATGTCGTCAAATGCTCCCTGTCAAGTATTTTTGTTAAGTTTTTTAGTTTCAGTTGAATCTTTTATTTATTTAAATAATTTACAAATATTAAATCATTAAAAGCTGCAAATGTTTTCATTTTAGAACAATAACTGAACTTTTCTGAAAAGATCTTTTTATTACGTATATGGATATATGGATTGCTTCAATTATAAAAAACAACTTTGTGTTTTTTTCAGGGTGACGGAGGTGACCATGCACCACACAAACCACCCAGGGAGCTTACCGATGAAGAAGCTTCCCAACAGGGTAAATTTAAGATGTCAACAAAAGAAAAATGGCGGATTCTTAAAAACGTCACATCAATTAGTTGCGCGTTTATGATACAATTTACGGCCTTCCAGGTAATAATTTTCCTTTGAAAAGTTTAAATAAGTTAGCTAAAATTTATATCATAGGCTTACCTGTCGAGACGAAATAAGTGCAAATTTTTGCTTCTGCCTGCTTAGTAATTTGACCGATTGCCGATTATTATTATTATTGATTATTGCGATTTATCAGTGTATAGTCATCTTGCTCTAAAAAATATACGGTGTGCGCGTAGGACTAGATGACAGAAGTGAAAATTTCAACAATAGGATATGAAATCTAAATAAAATTTTTAAGAAGATTCTTGGAGGAGCCGGGTATCAATCCCGGTACCTCTTGCATGCTGAGCCCTACCATCTGAGCTAAATTGCCGATAGCAAATACATGCGTCAGAAGTGAATATAGGATACAGATAAGCATAATACACATGTATAGTAATAGTTGATTCTTATGTATATAATTTCGTAGTAATTTGCCTATTATTATTCAAATTTATATATCACAGAGACTTACAAGATGTATAGGGTAATTCGAAAGAACTGTAGATACCTTATATCTCTTTGTTTAGATATTGTTTCTCTTTTTCGCTCGATTCGGGTCGATTTTACCAGAATTACCGTTTATTTAACGACTGACAGCGTTAATATCTGACGTCTTATTCACTACCCACGAAAAATGTGCTCAACGGGCCTAAAGAAGTTTTCACTTTAACAATTGATAGACTAAGGTATATGCATATTACATAGCACCAAGACAACGACAACAATAATATCTGATTATGTTTTTTATTTTTTTTTTAACCTTAGACAGGTAATAAAGAAATAATTTTTTTGTCATTGCGCATAAAAAAGTACCTATAGACGCAAGAGGAAGGTAGCAATAGAAAATATTCAGCTGCAGAGTGTCGAATTTTTCGATATAAAATAGACTAAGCAAAATGCTTGTGTTAAATTGCCTCAAGATATTATTTGAAGCCTCTTATGCATCACAAATTATTATAATGTTGGCAATCGCTTCGCGTGCTTTATTTTCCTTTTAAATGTTCCATTCCTTAATAACTTCAGCTTGCAGTAAACACTTCAAATAACATCTCAATTTCTACAGCACTGTGTTAAACCTGCCAAATAGACATAAGCCTGTCACCTGCTAGGTATGCGCCAAATTTCTCAACATTTTTTTGTTTGTTTTACGTTTAATTCATGTAAGTACACGGTGATCCAGATAACTCTTTAAATGGAAATATCTCTCTTATATTTGAAATTAGAAAAAAGTATTTCGAACAAAAGTTGTTTGATTTCATCTGCCTTTACACATGCTCTTACTTTAATGTATACATGGTGTTTCAAAAAAGCAAGGCACTTGCCAACTTTATTTATTTATGTAATGTGGTTTTCGTCCAGAAATATCTTAATTAAAAGTCAGTTTTCAGCTTGTTTGGACTTTATTGTTAAGCTTTTAAATCAAATGCCAACGTTTCGATGCATTCCGCATCATTCTCAAGGCTAAAAAAGGAACAAAGAACGTTATACGCATTTCAACACCGTTCAACATTTAGACAGTTTCAAAAAAAAACAGCGCAGGAATTATACAAACAACCGACGTACAACGTAGCAACTTAGAAAATAATATAGGAAGTGGTAGTCCCCAACCAACACTATATTTTTGGTTTATTGTAGCAAAGAAAGCGAAAAGTTGTAGAAAAAGGTGTAGTCTATTGATTAGGAAATGACTTGAATCTAAATTATTGCAGGACGATTAGGCATAATTGCTTATAATATTACAATAAATGGCACTTAAGTTTTGTGTATTTATTTAAACGTAATATACCACATTTTTTTAATGATTTTGACCCTTCTATTAATGTCCGCATATTTTTTGTATAATATATCATGTATCAAACTACGAAATACTATAATTGTTTCCATATAACTGCTTGCCTACTTAGATATCTGCTGCTTGGGGGACAATGTTTAATTTGAAATCTTATGGCTTTGATGTTTAAAGTCTGATTTACTGATACATCTTGTTTTCTATTAATATTTTACAAAATGAGCTATTCAATTGTTGAAACGTTGAAAATAATCGAGCTTTATTTCAAGAATGATAGTAAAGCTCAATCAAAAACACGAACAGTATGAAAATGTTCAGAATCGTCGATGAGTACCATCTGTGCCAGCTATAATTGATACAAGGAAGTTATTGTAAAAAACAACATCTCTAGTAAATATAGAAGGACAAAACAAAGAACAAGAGATCTGATTATATTGCGTTATTTTCAAGAAAATCTATCAGAGACTGTGTCAGAGATATAAAGTATGGACCACGAAACAAGAGGGTTAGTTATGTAACAGTTTAGAAAACTTTAAATCAATTCGGATACTATGATTTTATAAAATTAGTCCAAAATTAAACATCGAACAAAAAAGAAAAAGACATGAATTTGTTGAAATTATTATAAGAGATAGTTTGAATCAAGGTCCAAATTATTTTAATAAAATTTTGTGGACCAATGAAGCGATAATTACCACGGCCGGTATTATTTATAATAGGAAAAACTGTAATTTTTGATTCGATGAATATCCATGAGCTGTTGAGCCAATTGGTTTTCAAGGACGCTCCTTAATGTAAGTTTGGTGTGGCATTTTGGGGCATAAAGTCTTAGGTCCGATTTTTATCTGTGGCATCTAATCGATGAACTACCAATTCAAATTCAGAAAAATATAATTTGTCAACATAATATTCTGGAAGTAAGAGACTTTCTTCGTAATAATTATCAAGTATGGATAGGTAGATATTGAACAATCAACTGGTCCGCGAACTCCCCAGATCTGATATCCATGGATACAGTCTATAGAGAAAGAAGTATCAATATTGAAGAATTTCGGAGAAAAATTGTCCCAGAGGTAAGAAATTTCATTGAAAATGAGAACGAAGCAATTATAAATGCACTGGAATGCCAAAAAAAAATACGCGAAATGTCGCGAAGTTATTGGGGGACATACAGAGCACTTATTTTAGGCTAGAAATTATACGTTTGATTTATTTTCTTGTTTATGGTTGTTTATAGGTTTCAATTACCTAGTATTTCATTTCCAAATTTTGTAAACAAAATTTTGAAACTAAATGGCGCATTTTGTAAAATATTGGCAGAAAATAAAGATGAATCAGTAAGTGAGTATTCAAACATCAATACCATGCCATTTGTAAAATAAACCTTTATCTCCTATATAGGTGTCTATATAGGTAAGCAATTATATCGAAAAAATCGTAGTCATTTATAATCCTAAAACCTTCAATATTTCGAAAACCACGTTGGGGTTTGGAACCTTCGGCAACATGCACTAAAACAGAGTTTATCCACAATACCGAAACATAATTTTTGCACTCGACGCGCGTTTCGCTAACCGTGTTAAAACTCAGTTTTAATCATCTCCTAATGATGCTACCATGGTTCGCGAAACGCGTCGAATGCAAAAATTCTGTTTCGGTATTGTGAATAAACTCTGTTTTAATTTCGAAAACCGTTAAGTTTTGATGCATTGTATACTATAAAAAAACTATGCATAATTTAATGGAAAGTTTAAAATCTGTACAAAATGCGGTTAATTACATTTAAATAAAAAAAAGTTGGTAAGTGCCTTGGTGTAAATCATGAAATCAAACAACTTTTGTTCGGAATAATTTTCTAATTTCAAAAATAATTGGATGTATATCGGTTGAAAGAGCTTCGGTTATGTTTCATAATTAAACATATTATTAAACATTTATTTATATAGGGGTAAAAAAAAAGTCATAACGCAAAGATTTCATCTAAAACAGCCAAAACACTAATAACATTTCGGACAAATTAAAAGAAAAAGCAAAAGAGATTTTTTTAAAATAACCATTTGGAAGTGAAAAAGTACGCTGTGGACGTACCCCCGGTTGTTTTTTGTTGATATTTCGTTTTTCTGGTCAGTGTTTTACAAGGCTCTTTACACTAATTATTTTACATATTTCGTAAAATCTTACTAACACAAGCAGGAGTTAATTCAGAAAAGTAGATAAAATAAGTGGTAGATCTGTTCAAATTATTGTTTCTTTGCATTATCTGCTTTCTTTTGCTACATGGGTGCTTATAATTATGTAATGAAAATATATTAAATTTTTCTACTCCTGTACTTTATTTGATTTATTAGACATTTATTACCAGTATCATAATGAAGCTCATTGTAATGCTGGCATTTCATTATTAAACTGGGTTAAACCAATCAAAATTCAACATCACACTAGTATTCGGTCAAAATCATGGACAGCCATGATCATGACAGAGTTTAAATTTATCAATTTTGACAGTTTATAGACAATTTACTTAGTAAATTTTAAAAATGACGAGCTCGTAGACCAGGTGGGGTAATCCAACGAGCGCTGTAGTATGCCATATTACACGCGTAATGCAGCATTTTATCTACGACCATTTAAATAAAAACATTACTAATATTTATTTTAAATAAAAAAAAAAGAAAACTTGGTATTAAAAATTCGTATTTTAACACGTTGTGTCAAATGTATTACATTACGTCATTGGTGATATAATGAGTTCCTTACATAACTAGTGATGCAATTCCCCTTATTAAGCAACCCAAATAAGTTAAAATGAATGATGTTGTAAACTGTGTAAGTCATGAATAATTTTTTTGAATGTTCTATTGGTATTACATTTTCATATCCTTGTTTTAATTTTTGAAGCCGATGGAAGATTTGCCATATATTACATATTCACTAAAATATATTAAATTTACCACGGTACCATATCGATTTTTTTAAATATAAAGAAAATAATAACCAGTATCCAACAACAGAACCCAAAACATAATTAATCTTAATTAAGGAAATACTATTTCTGATTAAAGTTGATCTGTGATTTCCTGGTATTAATATAAAAACATGGGATATGAAAAACTGTAAATGGCTTAAAAGTAAATTACCACTCGTTTTAAAATATTGATACACTTTGCAAGGTTTCTCAGTAAACACAAACATAAAATTTCTTATCGGGTAACGTATACATTCTATCAACTATTGCTAGTGTAAAAAGAGAAGCATTGAAACGAAAGAGTTTCAAAAACGTTTATATATTCTAATGGTGTTTATAAACCTGAGAGTCTCGTATAATGTAAAATTATTAAGACTTCGGAAAAATCATTTAATCATAGCAAAGCTTTTAGGGTTCAAGAAGCTCAAATTCTGTTCTTATGTGACAGCAATTTTAAAATAAGTGGACCAAGATTTGGCATATTTTTGAGTTAAAAACTTCTTTAGCGCCGTTAGCCGACTGAGAACAAGACTGATCTTGGGCTGAAAACGGGAGTGATTTGACTCGATTTCGATGAAACGGAAAAAGCGACACCAATAAAAGATATAGATCTATAGGATGTAGCCTGCGAGAGAATGAAATAGAACACAGTTCAGGTCACACATTTTGAGGCGGGAAAATTAAATGGTATTTATAATAAAAATATATAGATCTATAGGATATAGCCTGCGAGAGAATGAGATGAGACACAGTTTTCGCATATTTACGGATCCTAAACGGTATAGCTGTGGAGTAAAAATGCGGTGCTGTGATTGGTGCTCTGAAGGTCAGGGGGTGTTACAATTTTTAATGCGCTCCTTCAGCTTCAAGCACATACTTGGGTGATATGACTGTAAAAAATTGATGGTTTGTAGATATAGTCAAGTTTAGTTTAAGTACAGGGTGTCCAATTTTCGATACTTTTGCAGGGTATCTCCTTTATTAGTGGAGATAGAGGGATGTGGTTTTCGTAATACCGTGCCGCCTTTTTAAGAAACGAAAGATGCCGCTTACACAATTTTCATAGCCGTCTTAGTTTTTAAGATACAGGGTGAAATTTGAAATTTCCAAGTTTTGGGCAACCCTTGTATCTTGGTTATCTTATAACTTTTCGAAAAGCTAAAAACGGAATCCTACATAGTTTTTTACGCATTTCAGTGACGTACTCGCTTTTTTTTCTAGAAGGCTCCATTTTTGTAAAATGAAACTCAATTTGGCTTTTTAAATCGAACACCCTGTATATTTTCTACTAGTTTGGTAGCGCTTGTTATAGGCTTTTCAAAAAGATATGATAGTTGGTATGTCCTCATAGTAATTAAGCTATAATTTTAAAATAAAAAAAAATTGCAAGTATAGGGCGTGATTATAATTGATTAACAATAGCATTAACAATAACATCTCTTGACAATAAGTCAAATTTATTTCGCAATGATGTCCCTTTATTTTGAAATAAGAAATAATTCTTTGTTTACTAATTTATTAATCGCGACGATTTTTCGTGGCAAAGTTATCGACGATCTATTGATCATTCATTTTGAAACCATTCCTATGCCTTCATTAACGGTGTGGGTGGACACACCTGAAAAGCCAAATGCGTAGCCGTCGAAGTTTTTCCATGGAACCATTTCGGAATTATTTTGCATGAAACCTTATAAAAAAATCTAATAAAGAGAGATCCGGGGATAGTGGAGCCAACCTTATAAGTTGGCTATCAATCTTTTTTGAAAATTATTTTCTAGAGAAGGACGTACTATCTGAGCATTATGAGCAGGTGCTTCGTTCTGTCGAAAATATATATTATTTAACTGCGCTAAGGAGACATTATCTAGCAACTCAGCTACAACATCATGTAGAATAACAGGTAAACACTTTTTTCTCCGATTGACAGTAAATATTAATTTTGCAGACACATATCAATCAGCAAAGTATTACTTTTCCTGCCTTGGCAGCAAAGTAAGTACTTTCCTGCCTAGGCAGCAAAATGATTAGTCTCCATGGGAATAAAACGCTTGACATAAGCTGTCAAACTATAATTATTATGGACATATACATTTCCATAGCAACCAACCGTTCCAACAATTGCGATTTCTATCAAATTTTGTTTTAATTTATCACTACAGGAAAAATAAAAAGATTGTGGGAATTGTAATAATTTGCAAATATACAATATACATATATCATTATAAACAATCGGAGAAAAAATTATATGTTTAACTCGGCACTAAAGTAGATTGACTGCCTTAGCTGAATTCCTGAATTGTCAGCCGCGGCTGTCAATCTACTATACTTTGCTGCCTAGTAAAACAAATAACTATTGTAAGTTTTCATTTTTATCTTTTCGAAAAGTTATAAGATAACCGAAATACGAGGGGTGCCCGAAAATTGGAACTTTTCAATTTCACCCAGTATCTTAAAAACTTAGAGGGCTATGAACAATACATAAGCGGCATTTTTCGCTTCTCAAGCAAGTAGCATAGTATTGCGAAAACCGCATCCCTCTAGCTCCACTAATAAAGGAGACATTCTGCAAAGGTATCGACAATTGGACACCCTGTACTTCAAGTTAATTAAACAGTAATTCATGCCTTATGTATTAGAACTACCCATGTCCTTACGATCCAGTGAATTGCTTTAAACACATCTGGTGGTGCAGTGGGCAGACCTTCTGTTGCCATTCGCTCGGTACGGATTCGATTCCCGTCGCTAGCAGGACATGTATTTTAAAATTTTATATAGTTTTTAATAACGCTCTGCTGAAGTTTTCACTTCTGTCGTACGGTTTTAAGCACACACCTTTTTTATTAGTGTATCTGCTGCTAATGGATCTTAGTAAGAAAAAACTTACAAAAAAAAAGTCTAAAAATATTGATATTATCTTACTAACGTGACATTGAGACGCAAAAAAAATGATTGGCAAAATGTCTCAAATGTTTCGGTTGTTTACACTACTTAATTAACTTCCCTGCCTAATGTTTAAGTGTTACTTATTTTGCGAAAACATCTATCCTATTATAATCTAAAGTCTATTCAAATTTCATTTACGCATGATGTAAACAAAAGCACATGTATGCCTGAATTGCACAGGGTCGTATTTTACTAAATATTAAAAAAAAAAGTGTAACTAAAAATGCTGAAACTAATCTAAAAACTGATAAATTGTCAATAACTTCACCGTATGACGTAGTATAAGCTTTTATTTGGAACAAACACTGTAATTACTTTACACAAAACGGCTTTTACAAGCAGGGGAATCACAGTGAAAACTGAATTCGACCCTGGTCAAAATATCTGGGCGGAGTATCGAATGATTTATGACCGATTCACCAATAGGAACGCAAAACGGCCCGCTCTTGGCTGTTGTCGAGCACGTGCTATTGTTTCCATGCGGCGTAAATGAAATTCGAATAGACTTTAGATAAAACCGCTTTAAAAAATTGCCTTCTTAATTAAGTTAAACATGAAGATAATAACCTTCTGCCGACCTTTTTGTTGACCACTTTATTTTAAGCCATTCTTGATCATTAACATGAGCAATAAAACTATAGATCATGGCAAAACATACAAACTATAGATCATGGCAAAGCAAATTTTATAAATGATGTGGAACCAGCTATTAAAACAGTAATTGTTTCGTATTAACCGAGACTTGATTGTTTTATAATTTAAGATATTATAATTACAATTCAGAAATGTGACATCCCAAAATGAATACCCGTTCTGATAAATTCCAAATTGATCTGCTTATATTAATTAAAATGTAAATTCTGAAGTTATGAAGAAAAGTTATGACGTAATGTATGATCTTTTTAGCATAGAAAAAGAAAGAACATATCAAAAACATTCAAAACTATTTATGGTCATCATAATAAAGATCCAACTTATCGTTTTATACAGGGTGATTGACGTTCGATGGTTGGTTAGACGCTCATGGAAAATAAAACCAAGGATTTTTCTAAAAATTTGGCATCTCACATGCTCTTACCTGCTCTATCCATCTAAAATACTTTCAGTAATGCGACGTTGCTACTTCTATAAAAAAAACCAGCAGCTTTATTTTCTTAAATAGAACACCCCATATATCAACAACCTTTTAGAAGCGTCTTTTTATTGTAATACTTTTTTGTTAATAGTATCCTCTACCTATCTCCATAGGTTTGAGAGATAAAAACAATTATTTGTATTAAATATGGTCCAAAACATGACCCTAATTAAACGTAAGTAGAATTAGTGCTCTCAATTCATAAATAAATAAATAAGTAAATAAATAGCTCTTTATTTCCAACACTCACCCACTTCCAGGAAATATAATTATAAAAACAGTAGAAATTCTATCTAAATTTGTACCTAAATAATATCTAAATCTAAATTTGTACTTGCCAGAAATATAAACAAACATGTTTTAAATAAAAAACACATC